>LAPY01003771.1:32801-44477 GCA_000970635.1 Eragrostis tef
TGAGTAGTTGATAAAAGCTACAGACTAATAAAAAGTGCCACTAGAGACTCAAAAGATGTCTCTAATAATGCCTCTACAAGATATAGACATTTTTAAGATGTCGTAAAAAATGTCTCTACATTTTTTATGCGTGGACACTCTACAAAATGCCTCAAATAATGCCTCTACCAACCATGTGACACTTTTTTTTTGGAATTTTCAAAGATCCTCTCTCTAGGTTTGAGACATTTTTAAAGATGTCACAAACATATGCCTCTACATAGTATTAGAGGCAAATTAGAAAAAATGCATATAACAAAGTGCCTCTATAGAAGGTTTTTGTTGTAGTGAACATCCAAGCATTTTACCTGGTTGTTTCTCTTCTTCATGAATACCTCGAGTGTATGGAAAGTAAGGAATGACTCAGTCTTTACTGACAAGGATCCACTTCTTTTGGACTGTCAGTGAACTTTCAAGATCGCTCTGCTTCTCCATAGATGAATGGACTCTTTTCCCAAATTTCAGAACTGCTAACACAAATCTCACAATCACTTTCCTTGTTTCAGTTTTGGCCATTTTTTTTGTTGTTCATTTGATTCTTTTTCTTTTTATGTTTTATATTTGTTTGCTTCTTCTTTCTTGTACATAATGATAAGTGTGTTTCCTCTTGTTTTAATACAAAATGAGTTGCGGTACAACATGGAAAATATGAAACCATGAAAAACGACTTGCTGAGCCTATTGTTAATTCATCCACGATTTACCACATGGGTTCAATCGCCCTGTATCCATGAGAGGTGGGCATATATTGTGGTGGTGGTGGGGGTTGAGAAAGATATATATACAACATATCAGTCTTGAATATATAAAAATTTTTATAAACATTCTCTCGAAACGTTGAAGGAAAACAAAAGTGAGTTGCCAAGAAGAAATGGACAGCTGCTGATAACCTTTCCAACACTAAATGCATTCGATCTTTGTTTTCTTTATCTGCAGAGTTCAAGGAATCCTAGAATTCGATCCTCTATAGTTCTGAGTATAGTGTCATCGTTATTTTTATCAGAGGTTTCAATTTCATTCAAGCAAGAATGCAAACATAGAGAGGATGTTGAACTCCTGTGAGCCGTTACTCCTGTCACTTTTTTTACACTACTGGCAATAATTTTATTAGAAATAATGTTAAAGATTGGTGACTGTGATGTATGAACACAATTAAGTGTGTGCCTCCGATCTTCAATCGTTAACGATTTGAGATGGAGCTAGAATGTAGCACTGCGAGACGTTCAGCTGAAAAATAAGCAATATAAAATTTATCTCATATATGTCTTATCACCACCTAACAAACAATAAAAAGTTATGTACCATACAATTATATTCCTTTATCACTATATTACATTCAATTGTAGCATCTTCTTGTATGGACCCATCAGCTTGCAACAACTCGGACAACACAATATTTTAGGCAAAACACAAAATCCTTCTTCAATAGGAACTTAGGATTGGAAGGCTACTCGATCAGGAATAAAGGTCAATACAATTAGGCATACAGCAAAAAAATCATTCCATTTTTCCACAGTGAGACTCATTTCAGATTCATCTAATCTAAGTGCATTGAACATAGAGGGGCAGAATGGATTCACAAGCACTTCAAGTTCAGCGAGTCAGTGATTGACATTTTCGTAAAAAGAAATCCTCGCTGATACACCCGCAAAGCATAACTGCTCATCTGGCTGAGCTGGCTCTAGAGTCTCTGTGCATGTCTGAATGAAATATGGATAACTTTTTGACACCTATAAGAAAAGGTATGTTAATTAAGAAATCGAGGCAAAAAAAATTCTGGCAAATTAGCAGATATTTTTAGTGGATATTTAGCGCGAACAGGGTATTCCCAGTAATATAAGCGCCCTAACATCTCCTGCAATTTTAGGGACAATGCGGAATGCCTTATCATATGCCTGAAGCCATGGACAGAAGTTAGTGAAAAGTGTAATTTAGATGTTCTCTCAAGAATCATAAGTGATTAAAGTGTATATGTATCCCCATGCCAGTACGTATAACCCTTTCCATGCTTATATTTCAGAGCATAGAGCCACGACTTTTGCCCCCGCTGGCAATGGCATGCGCACAGAGTCAAGCGGCCGTCCCGGCTGCCCTCTTCCCTGCCACAAACTCTCCTGCAATCATCGCTCTCTTCGCAATACAAGGTCGTCGCAATGGGAAAAATGACTGTACAAAAGAGATGGTTACGCAGGTACTGTATATGGCATGGGCCTTAGTTACTACAAGGGCCACGTACAGGCCGGTGTCAAAGATGTAATCTCAAAGAGATTTCTTCCTCCTGAATCCTAACGAAAAGCGAACCAGCAATGCTAGTGCTAAGACCGTGCGAATTATGCTAATTTGCGCCGTCATGGATCCGTGCTTTTGCGAACCCGACGACCGTGTCACCAGCGGACACGCTCACCATTGCCGTGGCCATGCAATATATATCAGTAACAACATGGCGTGGAGGCTGCAGTTATCTGATAATAAGCAGTGGCGACTGGTGTTCAAGCTCAGTTTTCGTGTTGTCTGTTGTGTGCCGATCACAGCCTATACCACGTAGGGGCATTTGGCTCTCTCCCATGGAACAGGGCAACAGGCCATGGGCCAACTTGCCCATACACATGCTAGCTTCGTCGAGAAAGCCTTCCTCTGGCGTACCTATTGACTCTGGACACTGTTCCTCATCAGGCACAGTCATTGTTAACAAGCAACAGGAGAGCAGACAGTGGTTTAACTGCAATAACCACTTCATCCAAACCTAACCGAATCACTGGCCCCTCCCGAGCGATCTCATTTAGGATTGCTGGATCAGCCATTGTAGACGTTGGGACAACACCAGCTGTAGTCGGTAACGACACAGCAGCCGGTGGTGTATTTGCATTAGATGTCGGGGGAGGCGCACCCTGACCGGCCGGCAGCCCAATAGCTTGACCTGCATCAGTGCTGCTATTACCATACTAGCCCAGGACCTTGATATGACTGTGTACACGAGCTCTCATGTTGAATGCTTGACATCTATAGTACATGATGTGTTCCCAGTGCCTTCCATCCCTATAGTGCATTCACAGTTTTTGTAACACTGCCTATATAAGCCATGGTGGCCGTCACGTCCAATGGTGTTCCCTTGATGGAAGGAAGACCAAGATGGAGAGCAAGTATATTTTTATGTGGCCTTGTTTTGTTAACTTGTGACCATGCGTGGAATGTTGAGGATACACATATCTAAATGGCTAACGTAAGTGATCAACCTGCTTCCTCACGTGATTTTCCATCTTATTATACTTGTACTACAAGTAGTAAAGGAGATCGATAAATTTTGTGGCGCCCTCCAGTTTTGCCAAAGCATGTGCTATGTCAGCTGAAAAGGACCTGTCTGCTCGTGGAAGGTCTGTCATTAAATTTTCTTTTATTGGAACTCAGAAATGATCGTTGAGGAAACTCCATCGGCTCTTTTATGCCTCTACTTCTTTTTCATAAGTTACGTTGATATAGCACAGATTGCATGATGATAGCTGTTAAGGTCACCCGAACTTATCATATGCATGCTTCTTTTTCAACACAACAAATTTGAAGTGCCAACTTACTGTTAAATTCAAAAGCTTAGCAAAATGTTTCCGAAATAAAACAGATGCACAACTGTTTTTCTCTAATGATTTCATCGAGTATTTGGCATACAGGAACAATGGCGTAATGCCACTGTGCTAATATCGAGCCTCCCAGCTATTTTATAAGCATCATAGGGCGGAGCCGTGACATGATTTTTTTTTTTGGATGCCAACACATGCCATGAATCTTGATGGATCAAGAAGGCTCTGTCAATCGATGTTGTTGCAACAGACAGGGGTAATGCTAATTTAATGAGTTGATAATGGACCAAAGGGGCAATACACTTGCGGACTTGCTAATTTAATGATAACTGACAAAAAAGTGTATCCTCATTTTACTAAATGGAACAAACCAGCATTTCACTTGCGGACTTTTCAAGCTTTTTTCTGAACAACCGCTCATACGCCTCCCCACATGCCACCATGCCAGTCCTTGGATTAGGAGACTTTGGGGAGAGTTCGTGATAGAATGGAACAGAGAACACGAGAGCGGGGTGAGCCCCTAGACGACAAGGAGTTGTACGAGGCGAAGCACGAGTAGAAGCCAGATCGGCGCCCCGCACCCTGGAGTAGCAGTGCAGAAGGCGGAGCTCCATGCGCTAGAAACCTTTTTGTTTTTATAAAATGCTAGAAGCCTTACATGCATGCTGATGAGCTGAATGACCATATGGGCTGATGCATATGGCTATATGGGCCTCATTGGTCTGTGAGTGATGCAGGCCAGCAACAAATAAAGCCCCATAGGCCCTGTACCCCTTGGCATTGCTGCTTTTCTTTGGCAGCTACCTGCTGCCAGCTGCCGACCTCGCTCGTCGTTTGGTTTGTGGCTCCTGGGCTGGCTACTGGGCAAGATGGAAGTGGGTCGCAGCCCAAATCTCAGGGTGGGCCGGCCCACCCCTGTCCACCCTCTAGCTCCGCCCATGGTTCAAAATGGTGATTAATGTTCGTCTTGACTTCCACGCTCCTAATAAAAAAAATTGTTTCTTTGTATCCCTGCCTTCCTTGGTACAGAGCTTTTCAAATCTTTGCATATTATTTGATTACCTTCAGCATAGTTTCCTTTGACAAATGACCCTGATATCAGCATAGCTCTAGAACAGATAATTTTTTAAGGTTGTTCAGTTTGTGTGCATCTTAAAATATCAAATTGTGAAAAGTTTTCACCTTAAAATAATTGTGTCGTGCGTTAGAAACGAGGGAACGATACATTTGTTTGATCAATTTATTCTCAAATGTGATAATGTTCCGAATCACTCACGTATCCTTCAAGTTTGTGTTTGCAAGCATAAGCAGAAAATAAGTAATGTTATTATGAAATTAAGGCACATAAATACTGTCAAAGCAGATATTTTTAGTCAGTATTTAGCTGGAATAGGGTATTCCTAGTGAAATAAACGCCCTGACATCTCCCGGAATTTTGAGGGACAATGCGGAACGCCATATGCATGAAACCATGGACAGAAGTTACCAAAAAGTATAGTTTACATGTCCTCTCCAATAATCGCAAGTGACTAAAGTGTTATTACGGCATGCATCCCCATTCCTTCTGACACTGACCACCAAGTTAGCGCCTTATTGCTATTACGTATAACCCTTTCTAGGCTTATATTTGTGAGCTTAAAGAGACCATTCCGGAAATCACGTTTTTCTACAAGTTTTCATCAGGAAAACTTGTCATTAAAATAATGATACGTACTAATATTTTCTTACTGGTACAAGGAAACAGTAAATTTTAATGTAGATATCGAGTGCTACTAGGATTCACAAATAATCACGACAACCAAACTTTATTGTGCAATGCTATATAGGCGAGGCGAGTCAAAGAGAATGGTGGATTCATCAAACATCACAGCCTTCCAGAACAATCGCTTTGAAACATCAATAACTGAGTTTTATCATGTGTTGCTTTCTCAGTATCATTATATATGCGTGATACAGCTTCCCCCTCCCTCCTTTATAGGACGACACAACTGGTACCAAAGAGAAACAGGGAACTGGGAATAGGCAGAAAAGGTAACATAACACACACACACACACTTACTCCTACGGGAATGGAAGATACCAGGAAATTGGGTGCCTCATAGATCCCATGCGGAACTTTGCTACACATGATTGCTTCGTCTATTCATGTCTGGCTGTGCGCGGTCTGGACGGTCTGGACAGCTAACGGAGACTAAGGAGCAACAAGGGAAGGGAGGCATGCTCCACTGCGTCTTGTCACGACTCATGCCAGCACAGCATTCAGCCAATAAATGTGACACCCCGTGTCACTGGAACCATCCAGCACCCACAGCGGAAACTGAACAGAGCACGAAGTCAATGAAACTCAAATTTCGAATTTCTTAATTCAAACAATTGTCAAATCCAAGCTTCTGAAGAAACTCGAACTTTTCTGTCACAACTTGAGCCAACCAAAAAACCTGGAGATAGCCCTTCGGAAATAATAATTTTGGAGAATTTTTGGTGATTTTTGAAATTCGTTAAATGCTCAAATAAATCCCCAAAGTTCCCAAAACGCCCTACTTTGACCAGCTGCCATTTGAAATCTCCTTGGAGTCCAGATGTGCATGTTGTCAGCTGATAGATCTTTTCATGATCTTTCCAATGGTACCAAATTTGCGAACTTTGGGGAAATTTCTGGTTTGAATCATTCGGGAAAAAGAAAAGATGTTGTCGGACCCACCTGTCAGCGACTCCGCTCTCACTAAAACGGCTCGACGCCGCGCGCCGTGTGGACGGCGACGTACAGCGACGCCGTGCGGTGCCCTGGCCCCCTTCCGACCACGTCGCGACGCTAAAACCAGCATCCCGTCGCCTGTCCGAACACCATCGCCGCATTCTCCTCCTCTCCCCTCGCTCTCGCCCGCTCCCCGCCATAGCCACGCCGAGCTCGGGCATTGCTAGCCACCACCGAGGCATTTCCAGCCAAGCCCGCGCGCGAGGAGCTGCGTGGGAATGGGGTGAAGCTCGCGCCACTACTACGTTTCCCTCTCCGCATGTCAAGCAAGCGAATCGACGAGTTTGTCCCGCCATGGCTAGAGGTTGAGCTTCCTCAACCTCGCCGTCAAATCCGTCGCCACGGTGAGTCCGAGCTCGATTCCACGCATCTAAATCTTCATCGCTTCATCGCACACCTCGCTGACATCCCCATTTCCCTTCTTTCTCAGTTGGAGCGCCGGATTTGGAGTTTTCCCCGCTGCCGGTCTTTACCGCCCCGAGGAGCTCGCCGCCTCCTACCATCTTCCCGACCTCCCCGTCAACGACCGTGCTCACCCCGAGCTCCACCGAGGCGCCGTGAAGCTTCTCCGCCAGATCCGAGCTGCTGTCGAGCTCTTCTCCATCCCCGCGACCTCGCCGGAGTTCCGCCAACCACCGTACCTCGTTGCCGAGCTCCTTCTGGTCATCGTCGCGAGCCCCGAGTCCTCTAGGTGAGCTCGCCGTTTTCCCCAGACCCCGTCGGCGCTCACCGTTGAGCAAATGGCCACCGGAAAGCCGCTCCGGCGAGCGCGCCGCCGTCCTCCGGCGACGGCGCTAGCCAGCGCACCGTGGGCCACAGTGCCCGAATCCTGTGCGACAATGCCGGATCCGGTGTGTACGCGTGTGTAGCCCTCCGTGCACTCTCGCACGCGAGTGGCTGGATCTGTTGTGGCAGAGCCCAGATCCGGTGCGGCCCCTGATCTGTAGTCACCTTTGTAGCTCAAATCTGATTGGTCGCGCCTATTTTGAATCTTTTCTGAAAATTGTTAAATTCTTCAGAAATTGCCTGAAACTGGTATAATGCATAATAAATCAAAAATGCCAAATCACACAAAATATGTTTCCTGTTTTATATAAAAATACATTTGTATTTATTCTTGCATGCCTATTAAGCCAATGTTAGCACACTTACAGAATATTTTTCTACTATCATATCTTGTTTAATTGTTTACGTATGATTTAAATTCTATTCTGCATTGTATAAATTACTGTAAATAACCCTTATTACAATAAATCATCAAAATTCATAGTAAATTACTTCTAGTGGTGGCTTTCACCAGAAAAATGTCACTGGACATAAATTAATTTCGAAATCAATTTCTTTACTTAATCAACTCAAGTTGATTAAATGGTTAACTTAATTGAAAGGCAATGAAGGAAATACTTCCGATAAAATTAATTAACAAATTTAATCATCTGCAAACGATTGTCCTGTTATGTATTTAAATCATATATGCATCATATTGCCATTACATATAACTTGCATTATAATTATTGGCATGGCATATAGTGACAGAGACGACTCCGAAGCCTCTGGACTTCCAACTGCTGGAGGAGGAGGCACAGCAGGAGGAGGAGAAGTAGCCGACTGACACCGCTGACCCCGCTAGTGTAGCTCCTTAGCCAGGCAAGCCCCGGTGCATGCCTACCTATTTAGATTTTCGCTTTTATCACTTGATTGGGGGCTAGTAATTGTTTGTGCATTAGGTTTATTAGGAGTTGATGTGAAGTCATAGAAATGCATTAGGATCACCTTTCTATCCTACCTTGCGTCCTATTTTGTAGTAGTTGGTTATAGGTTATCGTTAGAATTTGCTAGGCGTAGTAGCTAGCGGACTGTAAAAGACGAGTGGTAGGTCCCACTCGCATGTTAGGACTTATCCTGGATTGTACTAGCTAGATTTAGGATTTGTTAAGACCGGACGGAGAATTGTTTGCATAGCCCCATCTCTGTCGATTAAGGACCATTTGTTGTTGGCCCCGCTGAGCAAGTTCAGACGTACCGATCACATGCTAGTGTTTTATGGGCCTAGTAAACCGATGTAGCCTGTGTTGCTCTAGTGTGCGAGGATAGCTCGCTCTTTCTATCATGGCATTTGGGAGAGAATTGATGTCTCTCAATCGGAGCGTATGTCTGAGACGGGGACCGTGCGGGGGGGGGGGGCTTTTCTCGCATCTAGCTCTAGGGGACCAGCGCGAAAGGTTGTCGCATACGGCTTTAGCGCGTGTGCGTCGTGTGATCAGGTTTCTCCTGTAGGATGTACATCGATGCCGCCGCTTTTGGATATTAGCAACCTACTTGTTCACTGAGTCACCTTATAGTGTGATTATTGGATGATGTAATGAGCTAGCTTATTATTGTATTTATTTATTACTGCACTGCTGTTATAATGTATAGTTTTATACATGCTTTAGCGTTAAGTGCACTGTATTATTGATAAGTACTTAATTTGAAATTAAAACTTGAAAGTAAGGATCAAGTAATTAGTGCGGATTTTTAGGCGCATGTGTCAGCTTACCTTTTTGTAGCCTTGCATATTTGGAGTCGGCTATAGTTAGCCACGTTGACGGGTAAGTCTTGCTGAGTATTAGTTGCTCAGTGTTTGGCTCTATGATGTTTTATGCAGTTAGTGTCTTTGTTCTTGACTCGACTGGTGGAGGAGGCCAGTGGGACGGACAGCCTCCTGTTGGCTAGACTGTTCACTGGGAGCTGGATGAGTGATTCCCAGCTGAGTTTGCATCATCGAGCTTGTGATGTGAATTGGTGTATCGTGAGCGCGTGCTCTTGATGTATCGTAGTATCTTTAGACTTGTACTTTGTTTCGTTGTTAGACTTTCGCTGTGTTGCTCGATATTTTAATTAGACTAATGTAATAACTTTAAGACTTAATTTGTGCCTTCGAATAGCGGTGACGCTAAAATAAACCTGTCGATCGGTACAACGTTTGGGCATGTAAGGTTCGCCCATGCATTTGCTACTCCTATATATTCATTATGCCAAACTAAAACGAATGCAAAGCACGGCTTCTGCCCCCGCTAGCATACGCACGGAGCCACGCGGCCGTCCCTGTGCTCCACACCGGCTGCCCGCTTCGTAAACTCTTCCCTGCTATCTTTGCTCTCTTCGCAAGAGAAGGTCGCATTGGGAAAAAAAAAACTAGAAAAATGGCGCGGCCTTACCCGCGCCTGATTGCCCATCCTTATGCATTGTATAAAAGATATTACATCTGGATAGATAATCTGGATAGAATGTTCAAATAAAGTATTGTTTTCAGACTCTATAAAACAGTATAACTACGACAGTAGCTTAACTGATTTCATAATATCTTTTACAATACTTAGAGGCAAGTAGACTTATCATACATCAGTAGCGGGAGGGAAATGAATAGACGTATTATTGGTTACCAATGCCATAATGGATAAATGGATTGCTGAACAGAAACACAGATGTCCAAATCTTTCATCTTAGTACAACCTTTCTTCCCCACAATCTGATGCTTTGACGTCTTAGCTGCAATGAAATTCAAGAAACTTGAATGCACAACAAGTATTTCTATAGTATAGATAAAACAATGGTTTCGTTTTTTTTCTATATATGTTTTCCCCTGATATACCTTGTCAGTTGTAATAGAGAGAATTGTAGAGGGAATGCCATTTCTGAATTGAAACTTTTGGCCGATGCAAGAAGCTTTAAATTTTCTATGTGAACGAACTTAACTGAACCTGAGTCTTGCGTATAGATTAATTTATTAGTAATCCTATATTTGCAATGAAAAAAAGGAATTATACAAAGGAAAATCATTATGATGACTATATAGTAGTATGTAATAAAATCCTTTTGCAACAGCATAGTCTATTTACTTTTATGAAAACATCAAATGAAACATTGTCAATTGAGATGAATAATCGTGTATATATATTTCTATTAAGTTTCAATAGTATGATCCTTTATACTTTATGACTAAAACTCGCTCGCCATCAAAAACAGGCAGATTTTCAGTGATACTTTCAGTGTCCAAATCTTCTGCCATCCTTCCATCCGGTCGCTAGATGATGAGACTTCAGCATTCCATATGCCAGGCATATGTGCACTCTTAAGTAGATGATAAGATGTACAAAATAAATCCCATTCTTCTCCATGGCCCAAAGCATCAACATCATTTTGCAACACATGAATAAGAGGAATTCTGCTATTTCTTGCGCAACATAGACAGAGCAATATAATTTTTTTCCTCGAACGAGCAAGAGTACGACAGACTAATATATATCTACTTTGTCCAGCTGCAGAAAAGAATTAGTTACAGGAAACTGAACACACAAAACGGGCTAGAAATCAAATTGTTAGTTTGAATTACATAGCAGACAAGTAGAGGAACTGTCAGATTGTATATTCACTTACGTACCACACATCAGTTAACAAAGAATTTGGTAGTACGGCATTCAACTTTCTTGATCTTTTCTTTATGACCTGTACACAAGTCCTAGAAAATGTATGTAATATCTTCTCGAACTACTAACATGCTGCTGTGAAGAAACGAAATACATTATCGTATGAAAAGAAATACTAATTGACAGGTCAAGAAACACATTATCGTCATTAGAATAAATTCAAATGCAATCTGACTTTAGTAGGATATAAAAAACAAGTCTCTTGAGCTACTGGCCATGATACTAAGCCAACAAATTTCTGTTGGCTTACATGCCAGCAGTAATACTAAGCTTCTCAAACATATGAAGTTTCAGTTTGCATAAACACATGTCAAACCTGCACATTTAAATTGCAACACACATTTTTTTTTAAGAAACTTGCAACACACATTTACATGTTAGTGCTACTGGCCATGCTACTAAACCAATCAGCTTAGATCCATTCATACCTGAAAGCAAGGAATCTCTTTCTGTTGGCGTACTTGCTGGCAGTAATGCTGAGCTTTTCAAACATGTGAAGTTTCAGTTTGCATAAAGATTTTTTTGAAAGAACTTGCAACACACATTTACATGTTATTACTATTGGCCTTGCTACTAAACCAATAAGCTTAGGTCATTCATACCTCAAAGCAAGGACTCTTTCTGTAAGTTGTGGAGGGTCCACCGCTCTTCAGTCGAGCTGCAATATGCAAAATGGGTATCAAATAGTACAATTACAGACAAGCATTACAATTGATAGTCTGTCAGTCTCAACTACCATTATATAAGGTAGTGTAAAATACCAGAAACAGAGTAAGTAAATTAGGTTGCACCTCTGAGTTGTTTCATCAACCATCTGGAGAGCAGCAGTGTTTGTAGAGCGA
>LAPY01003772.1:41477-53050 GCA_000970635.1 Eragrostis tef
GAACATCCTTGAGCTCACAATCCCTATTACTATAGTCTAGAAGACATAATAGTAAATTTTAGAAGAATAAAGCATTGTACTCTTTTTCCCTCATTGAGTTTTTACCAGAAGGTTTCTCAAGAAGAGGTTTTTAACAAGGCAATGTGTGCAATTAAGAGCTACGGTACCATGTACTCTTTTCTCCATTTTTTCCCACTGAGTTTTTAAGGGGTTTTTAATAAGACATGTGTGTCGTCGTAAAATGCCCAAAGAGGAGTGTTATAATAACAACTCTAGCTGGTTTAAGAAAGAAAGTTCTAAGAGAACCTATCCAAGTCTGAGTCCAGGTGTGGGCACTTTACCAAAGGAGTCCCTATTCTAGTAGGAAAGGAGGACCTCTACCCCGCATATAAATAGTGGAGTACCTTCAACTTTGTAATTACAAGTTTATTCTGAATAATAAAGAGAAGTCTCCACCCTATATTGTGTGTTGCCTCTTGTCTACTTTGTGTGTTGTTCCCTACCGTTAATAGTTATTACAACATTTTTGACTTGTTTAACTGAATCCACTTTTCTAGTTGAGAAAATGCAATTGGTCAGATCTTTTGCTGATGTAATTCTAGCGGCGTCATTGGTTGGCTCGTCATTACGTCACCGAAAGCTCAAAGCCGCGGATAAGCGGATTTCTGGGCACACAGCGGCCGCAGCGCCCACAAGAAGATGCGAGCAGTTTTCGAAACTTCAAGATTTTTCTTGAACATATGTTTTTACATGTATATCTTTGGGCATCGTCACGCTTGTTTGCCTCAACTAATAAAGCTTATTTATGAGGCAATAATTACTCTTAAAAGTGTGGAAACTTAGTCACTAGTAAAAATACACGTGCGTCACGCACGTGTTTAAAAATTGCGTCACTTGGCAGGACCATTAAAACTATGAGCAACTTTATGAACGAATTATGTATGACCAGCCAAAATTTTACCAACCACAGATCACATTAATCAAGTGCATGTACATACCAAAGGGACAGAATCAAGTGCAAAAACCATATAAACAGCTTTGGATGCAGTAAATCTACCATTAGCATCCATGCTTTTTTCTTCATTTTTGTAAACATCTATCAGAAAAGGTAAACTTATGCAAGAAGAAATTATCAAAAAAATTAATCAAGTAGAGGCGAGAAAAGAGCATATGCATTTGTGGAGCAGGGGCACGTTAATCAATGGTGCCCTCAGATGGCGTTGCTGTCGGTGGATCTCTTCTTTGTCTATGTACATTCAAGAAGCTTCAAAACAGAAATGAAACTGGCTGTCCACCTAGTTACGCAATTACATATCACTCTTCATGACACCCACAAAAGAGTCCTCCTAGAACTCAATGTTCAAGGGACAAATTTCAGGTTTTGTCTCCGGTCACAAATAAATTAGTCAAAAAAGAGTTTTTTTTTTCCTTCCAGGTTCCATGGCATTTGCGATACAGGGAATAAAAGTTTCCATGCTTACTTTGCAAACACTTTATTACTAATAGTGATATAATAGGCACAAACAAGTATTTCAAAGTCTCATTCAGTGAATCAATTGTACACACCTTGGACATGTATTCTATGAACACGTGCAAAATGAACGACAACACCCATGAGCAATGGACTTTTTATTACTCTACAACAAAAGCATGAGGACAGGTAACAATTAGCTTTGCTGAGTCTAGACCAAGATGGATATAAAACTCAAAAGAAAATTTGACAAGATTTCTGGTTGTCTGCTACAGTAGATCAACACGCCATATATAGGGAGCTTTATTAAAGTAAAATAAAAAAACTATGGGTTGCCCACCATGTTCATCATGTAGCGCCTGCACCGTTCGGATCCATCAGCCAGCAGTGGCCTAAAGTAGGGCACAATAGTGCAGTAGAACCCAACTTGAACACACGATGTGCTACAAGCCACCACAAGGGCTCATGTTCAGCTTAATGTCGATTGCTGGCACATACAAAAGACGCCATCAGTCATGAAATTTGTCAAAAAGCTAGATGTGTTGTTTCATTTTCGCCATGATAGAGCAGAAAGACTCTTCCAAACCAATCCTTCACTGTGAAAGAAATTGTCCAAAATACACATGATCCAGTAGTCATTGAGCTATAATATTTTACAAAACACGATCTGGAACCCAGTAAGAAGCAATGCAGTAGAAAGAGCGCATAAAACCTCTATTTAAAAAATGCTAGGTCTTACAAGAACTACTATAACATTAAGTAGCTCTGAAAAACAAATCTGAGAAAGAAAACTAATAGTTTGTCAGAAAATCACCACATTATATGTTTTCGCTTATGGAGTAGTTGCAAGAACATCTGCATTCAAATAATTAGAGGATGAGGTTGTAAACATATAGGATTAGGCAATGCTAACGTAATGCCACGTGTGAATTGCAAAGCATTTAGGCTCTTCCGTACCAAGACATGGTTGCAGTCTAGGCAAGTCGATGAACAGCTGGATCATAATATAACTTACCACTATATCTCTAGTGTCAAGCAATATACAAGCTCCATTTTCAACAAATAATTTACCACTATGTCATGTTAATCACGCTTTAAAAATAGTAATTCTTGTCCCCCACCTCACGTACTCACGCATGAAGCATCATTTACCACAGCAATAGCACCAGAACATGACATATTGAAAAAACTCAGTTCATGATGCTTCTAATCGGGCAACCTATTCACTCATAAACCCAACTCAATATTAAGGTATATTGGTTTATTTGCACTAAATATTGCAAATTTTAAAAGCGAAAACACACACAAACTTTTTGAAGTATGCAAATCAGTTGAAGAAATGGATAACAAGAGTAGAGTGAGACAATCACCTTAAGAGACCAAGATGGAAACTGCATAGAATCTTTCTTCTCATGTGCTTTCACCATTCGTCAACTGGATAGGCAGTTCGAAACTGCAGCTTTTGCAAATATCATACAGAAACATAGTTGCTAGGTTCAAAATCTGATATACATTTGTTCACACGAACATTATCTTGGTGAAATAATTCCACTAATTCACCCCAAAAGCAGTACCATCCAAATGATGAATTCATGCCTACAAAAAAGGTTCGCGATGTTTCAGTTTAGAAAGTGCTAATGAAATATTTTGAAAACGACAACAATGTTCAATAGACAATTCAGCTGGAACTAAAATGGATTTTGGCTCACGATGCTAGATTAAGATAGGAGTAGCATGATTTGATAAGTGAAAGTCGATGCCCCTCATGAACACAAGCCAACACAATGTCCCTTTGATATCTGCCATTACTGAGCTTGGCTTGGTCAATTGCCACCATCAAACCGTCACCAAGCATTATTCTCAGCATGGTCACACATGACTTGGGAAGAAAAGATTACAATCGACTCTTTGAGCAACGTCACATATGAAACCACCTAAGATAGTCTACTGACCAACAAGTAACAGACATTATACTCAGTGACTCACAATCAATGAAGCAATTAATTCCACAAATTAAGAACAAAGGACAAGTTAGTAGCTTGTGTCTTTTCTATTGAAAGAATATATAATACCATGTGCAATAAAAAAATCTTACTGTAAATTCGCTTCAAATTTGTATGCTGACAAAGGAAAAGCACTGTTTTGCGAGCACCATTGTCTCCACCGGATGACGGGCCAGCGAGACCATGAAATCGCCGGACGAGGGAAGGGCGGGGAGGCGAGCCGCCGTAGCTGTGGCAGGCCGGGGGGTTTAACTGAATCCACTTTTCTAGTTGAGAAAATGCAATTGGTCAGATCTTTTGCTGATGTAATTCTAGCGGCGTCATTGGTTGGCTCGTCATTACGTCACCGAAAGCTCAAAGCCGCGGATAAGCGGATTTCTGGGCACACAGCGGCCGCAGCGCCCACAAGAAGATGCGAGCAGTTTTCGAAACTTCAAGATTTTTCTTGAACATATGTTTTTACATGTATATCTTTGGGCATCGTCACGCTTGTTTGCCTCAACTAATAAAGCTTATTTATGAGGCAATAATTACTCTTAAAAGTGTGGAAACTTAGTCACTAGTAAAAATACACGTGCGTCACGCACGTGTTTAAAAATTGCGTCACTTGGCAGGACCATTAAAACTATGAGCAACTTTATGAACGAATTATGTATGACCAGCCAAAATTTTACCAACCACAGATCACATTAATCAAGTGCATGTACATACCAAAGGGACAGAATCAAGTGCAAAAACCATATAAACAGCTTTGGATGCAGTAAATCTACCATTAGCATCCATGCTTTTTTCTTCATTTTTGTAAACATCTATCAGAAAAGGTAAACTTATGCAAGAAGAAATTATCAAAAAAATTAATCAAGTAGAGGCGAGAAAAGAGCATATGCATTTGTGGAGCAGGGGCACGTTAATCAATGGTGCCCTCAGATGGCGTTGCTGTCGGTGGATCTCTTCTTTGTCTATGTACATTCAAGAAGCTTCAAAACAGAAATGAAACTGGCTGTCCACCTAGTTACGCAATTACATATCACTCTTCATGACACCCACAAAAGAGTCCTCCTAGAACTCAATGTTCAAGGGACAAATTTCAGGTTTTGTCTCCGGTCACAAATAAATTAGTCAAAAAAGAGTTTTTTTTTTCCTTCCAGGTTCCATGGCATTTGCGATACAGGGAATAAAAGTTACCATGCTTACTTTGCAAACACTTTATTACTAATAGTGATATAATAGGCACAAACAAGTATTTCAAAGCCTCATTCAGTGAATCAATTGTACACAGCTTGGACATGTATTCTATGAACACGTGCAAAAATTTCAGAACGACAACACCCATGAGCAATGGATTTTTTATTACTCTACAACAAAAGCATGAGGACAGGTAACAATTAGCTTTGCTGAGTCTAGACCAAGATGGATATAAAACTCAAAAGAAAATTTGACAAGATTTCTGGTTGTCTGATAGAGTAGATCAACACGCCATATATAGGGAGCTTTATTAAAGTAAAAAAAAACTATGGGTTGCCCACCATGTTCATCATGTAGCGTCTGCACCGTTCGGATCCATCAGCCAACAGTGGCCTGAAGTAGGGCACAGCAGTGTAGTGGAGCCCAACTTGAACTCACGATGTGCTACAAGCCACCACAAGGGCTCGTGTTCAGCTTAATGTCGATTGCTGGCACATACAAAAGACGCCATCAGTCATGAAATTTGTCAAAAAGCTAGATGTGTTGTTTCATTTTCGCCATGATAGAGCAGAAAGACTCTTCCAAACCAATCCTTCACTGTGAAAGAAGTTGTCCAAAATACACATGATCCAGTAGTCGTTGAGCTATAATATTTTACAAAACACGATCTGGAACCCAGTAAGAAGCAATGCAGTAGAAAGAGCGCATAAAACCTCTATTTAAAAAATGCTAGGTCTTACAAGAACTACTATAACATTAAGTAGCTCTGAAAAACAAATCTGAGAAAGAAAACTAATAGTTTGTCAGAAAATCACCACACTATATGTTTTCGCTTATGGAGTAGTTGCAAGAACATCTGCATTTAAATAATTAGAGGATGAGGTTGTAAACATATAGGATTAGGCAATGCTAACGTAATGCCACGTGTGAATTGCAAAGCATTTAGGCTCTTCCGTACCAAGACATGGTAGCAGTCTAGGCAAGTCGATGAACAGCTGGATCATAATATAATTTACCACTATATCTCTAGTGTCAAGCAATATACAAGCTCCATTTTCAACAAATAATTTACCACTATGTCATGTTAATCACGCTTTAAAAATAGTAATTCTTGTCCCCCACCTCACGTACTCACGCATGAAGCATCATTTACCACAGCAATAGCACCAGAACATGACATATTGAAAAAACTCAGTTCATGATGCTTCTAATCGGGCAACCTATTCACTCATAAACCCAACTCAATATTAAGGTATATTGGTTTATTTGCACTAAATATTGCAAATTTTAAAAGCGAAAACACACACAAACTTTTTGAAGTATGCAAATCAGTTGAAGAAATGGATAACAAGAGTAGAGTGAGACAATCACCTTAAGAGACCAAGATGGAAACTGCATAGAATCTTTCTTCTCATGTGCTTTCACCATTCGTCAACTGGATAGGCAGTTCGAAACTGCAGCTTTTGCAAATATCATACAGAAACATAGTTGCTAGGTTCAAAATCTGATATACATTTGTTCACACGAACATTATCTTGGTGAAATAATTCCACTAATTCACCCCAAAAGCAGTACCATCCAAATGATGAATTCATGCCTACAAAAAAGGTTCGCGATGTTTCAGTTTAGAAAGTGCTAATGAAATATTTTGAAAACGACAACAATGTTCAATAGACAATTCAGCTGGAACTAAAATGGATTTTGGCTCACGATGCTAGATTAAGATAGGAGTAGCATGATTTGATAAGTGAAAGTCGATGCCCCTCATGAACACAAGCCAACACAATGTCCCTTTGATATCTGCCATTACTGAGCTTGGCTTGGTCAATTGCCACCATCAAACCGTCACCAAGCATTATTCTCAGCATGGTCACACATGACTTGGGAAGAAAAGATTACAATCGACTCTTTGAGCAACGTCACATATGAAACCACCTAAGATAGTCTACTGACCAACAAGTAACAGACATTATACTCAGTGACTCACAATCAATGAAGCAATTAATTCCACAAATTAAGAACAAAGGACAAGTTAGTAGCTTGTGTCTTTTCTATTGAAAGAATATATAATACCATGTGCAATAAAAAAATCTTACTGTAAATTCGCTTCAAATTTGTATGCTGACAAAGGAAAAGCACTGTTTTGCGAGCACCATTGTCTCCACCGGATGACGGGCCAGCGAGACCATGAAATCGCCGGACGAGGGAAGGGCGGGGAGGCGAGCCGCCGTAGCTGTGGCAGGCCGGGGGGGCAACGGGGAGCAACTCCTCTGGATCTGATGAGGCAATGGGGAAAAATGCCAGGAGCTGCGGGCGCGATCACGCGTGAAAAAGGAAAGCAATACAGCTACTTGCGGACCTCGCCGACAGATGCTGAATTCCTGAATCAATTTAGAAACATCAATCACGTGGGAATGGAAGGCAATCAAGAGGAGGGAAATCGGGGAGGTGGGAAACTCAGCGGGGCAGATGAACTGGGGTGAGAAAAGTCGGAGAGATGTCAGGTTTTTTGAACGTGGAATGACGCCGAGCGTCACGCGGGCGTTACGGTCCCACCTCTATAAAATCTCACGGCAGGATCTAATGGAGTTGATTTTCATCAATGGTTGATATATAGGTGGGGTAAAATCTGGCAGGTCAAAAATATTTTTCTCCAAACTGTTTCTTTAAGAATTTAGACTAATAAGAACGCACGTGCGTGGCGCACGTGCGTCCGTCACGCACGTGATCAAGAAAAATGCACACTTAGCAGGACCTTTATAGCATAAATTGGAATTCCAATGCATCGTTAGTGGAAGATAAAGAAGAAGAAAGAGGACATTGTAGAATTGTGGCACTATACATGGCTTTCTCACATACATAGTGAAGTGTCGTGACAGGTGCAATACAGTAGAACAATGGCAAGAAAATAATTTTTCAAACCTTACCGTCTTTGTTGGTCTTGATGATGATGCCACCCTAGAAGAAATTCTTTGGTTTCTAAACGAATCTTGCAACAGGAGACCATGTTAATGCACCGAATGCTACTTACACCGGCTTGGTATGACCAGATATACCTGTAGCAATTTGCCAATTTTACTTCTTCTGAACAATAAGCATGCACAGACCAGCTTGATGGTCATCGAAAAGGGGACACCATGGAAATCAGTGTGGGGGGCAGTTGACAGCGCCAGACCTTCATGGGGATGCAGCCAGTGGGGTTGCAAACACTGGATTAACAAATGAGAGGCAACAGGAGGGGTAAATGGCGTCAAAAATTTCAGAAGAATAGCAGCTCACTGTTGACCTCGGCATGGAGATGCTAGATGCTGCCACAAATCTTGCAGCCATGGTGTTGCCGCCGCACGCTCCTGTGGATCTCGCCACCGTGGTGAAAGGATACTGCCTCCTGAAATTTCAAAATTTTGATGCTCGCAGTTTAGATTCCTTTTCAATTTGTTCAGCCTGCATGGTTGAGATGGCATTCAAAGAGCCATAAAAGACTCGAGCAGTTACTTCCTTTCTATATCAGGGGAAAAAAACTTGAACAGAAGTTTAGAACAGAGACAAAGTGCATTGTATGCCACAAAGTATGGCAGCACTACGAATATGCTCTCACGAATATGCTCCACACTTCTCTAAGATGATATTTTTTTTTCAAATACTTGCTATATCAGAAAACCACATTGTTCGCATGTACAAGCTCAATAGCTTCACATCCGAGCAGCGAGTCATACAATGGCAAATAGAGTCACCTTTGATGTAAACCTCAATGCGATGCCAAACAGAAACAAGTTTAGATAACAATCAACGAAGCATGAGCATTGGGAATTCCAAAAAAATCACTCAATCCCACTTCCAGCTAGAGGTATTGAATGTGTAGCTCCAAGCATCAATAAGACTACAAGAGCATTATGAAAGTTTTAGCAAAATTAAATATCAAGGAATAGTAGAGCAAAATCCAAAATGAATAGGCTATCCTTTTTCTGTTTCATTGAAGCTAGAGAAATGAACTCATCTATCAGTTAAAGCACAATCACAGTTTGTTAGACTTAAAAGAACTTTTCTAAAAGCTGCTCATCATTCTTGCAAGATAGTCATGCGATCTTTTTGCACTCTTACGGTAAATGCACTTCTCCATTTTATTCCAAGTTTCCAACCCCTCTTTCAAGCTCAACGTTGCAGATCATGCTCCGCCTGCAACTCCAAGGGACCAACAATCTGTACAAAACACAGTACCGCGTCTCATGATTCATATATTTAAACCTTTAAAGAACTAGTTTGGAGAAAAATAATTTTGACCTGTCAGATTATACCTACCTAAATATCAACCGTTTATCTAAATTGAAGACTAATTAACTAGCGTCGGATCCTTACATTTTCAAAACCCACCAGCGGTCCCACCAATTATCGTGTGACGCTGCTGTCAAAGGCCAAAACGTATGACATCGTGATGACTTTTTTTCACCCGGCGATGACATCTACCCGGACGGCAATTCCCCCGGATTTCTCGCACCTTTCTTTGCTCTCCACACCTTCCATACCTCGATTCATGGATCTCCAATGTCTCCCAACCTCCGTCTCCGCCAGATCTCTATGTGAAGCTGTGGCGCACGAGCAGGACAGCTTACGGCTGGCGGGGCTATGTGGCAAAATAAATGCTTACCTTTTTCTTACAGCAGATAAGTTCATCCTGGTCACACCTTTGTAAAAAATGCTAGAGCTTTATAATATCGACACATATAAAGTTGAGACCGAAGATTGGCTTAGTAGCTTAACCAAGCAGAGGTTGTAACCTAGTAACACACCTCTCTGTAAAGATAGAACAATAATTTTGCTTTCCAGAATTCAGACTGCACTTTGACCTAGTACAACAAATGAGAAAAACCACGGTTTTACCCTTTGTGCGTAGCAATTGCACTTGCTTGATACGAATCATACCATAGAGAACCATTGAAAGGCAACAGCTAGGATGAACAAAGATTTTGCAAATAAGACGGTAGAAAACCATCTGGTCTGCTCACTGCTAGCACTTGTATGCTCCCTACTCCATCGTAGAAGAGAAAATAATTATAGAAACCAATAGCTTGCTATCCTATCTGTGTGGTCACCGAAAAGGGGACACCATGGAAATCAGTGTGGGGGGCAGTTGACAGCGCCAGACCTTCATGGGGATGCAGCCAGTGGGGTTGCAAACACTGGATTAACAAATGAGAGGCAACAGGAGGGGTAAATGGCGTCAAAAATTTCAGAAGAATAGCAGCTCACTGTTGACCTCGGCATGGAGATGCTAGATGCTGCCACAAATCTTGCAGCCATGGTGTTGCCGCCGCACGCTCCTGTGGATCTCGCCACCGTGGTGAAAGGATACTGCCTCCTGAAATTTTAAAATTTTGATGCTCGCAGTTTAGATTCCCCTTCAATTTGTTTAGCCTGCATGGTTGAGATGGCATTCAAAGAGCCATAAAAGACTCGAGCAGTTACTTCCTTTCTATATCAGGAAAAAAAAACTTGAACAACCATGTGAAATGAAGTTTAGAACAGAGACAAAGTGCATTGTATGCCACAAAGTATGGCAGCACTACATTCTAAAATGTATGAGGCAAAACAAAATTGCTCTCACGAATATGCTCCACACTTCTCTAAGATGATATTTTTTTCAAATACTTGCTATATCACAAAACCACATTGTTCGCATGTACAAGCTCAATAGCTTCACATCCGAGCAGCGAGTCATACAATGGCAAATAGAGTCACCTTTGATGTAAACCTCAATGCGATGCCAAACAGAAACAAGTTTAGATAACAATCAACGAAGCATGAGCATTGGGAATTCCAAAAAAATCACTCAATCCCACTTCCAGCTAGAGGTATTGAATGTGTAGCTCCAAGCATCAATAAGACTACAAGAGCATTATGAAAGTTTTAGCAAAATTAAATATCAAGGAATAGTAGAGCAAAATCCAAAATGAATAGGCTATCCTTTTTCTGTTTCATTGAAGCTAGAGAAATGAACTCATCTATCAGTTAAAGCACAATCACAGTTTGTTAGACTTAAAAGAACTTTTCTAAAAGCTGCTCATCATTCTTGCAAGATAGTCATGCGATCTTTTTGCACTCTTACGGTAAATGCACTTCTCCATTTTATTCCAAGTTTCCAACCCCTCTTTCAAGCTCAACGTTGCAGATCATGCTCCGCCTGCAACTCCAAGGGACCAACAATCTGTACAAAACACAGTACCGCGTCTCATGATTCATATATTTAAACCTTTAAAGAACTAGTTTGGAGAAAAATAATTTTGACCTGTCAGATTATACCTACCTAAATATCAACCGTTTATCTAAATTGAAGACTAATTAACTAGCGTCGGATCCTTACATTTTCAAAACCCACCAGCGGTCCCACCAATTATCGTGTGACGCTGCTGTCAAAGGCCAAAACGTATGACATCGTGATGACTTTTTTTCACCCGGCGATGACATCTACCCGGACGGCAATTCCCCCGGATTTCTCGCACCTTTCTTTGCTCTCCACACCTTCCATACCTCGATTCATGGATCTCCAATGTCTCCCAACCTCCGTCTCCGCCAGATCTCTATGTGAAGCTGTGGCGCACGAGCAGGACAGCTTACGGCGGGCGCGCCCGGAGGGGGAGGGGTGGTGAAGGAGGAGGAGGAGGACAGAGGCGGCGGCGCCTGCTGCGCACGGGGGAAGGGGAGTAAGGACCGTGTGGTGCTGATGTGGAGGTTCCTCACGGACGTGTCGTCGCATCGCTGCCGCTGCTCGAGCCCGTGCCCGTGAGGCCAGTACCCGGTAATTTCTTGCACCATTCCGTATCTTTTTTCTGCCATCTCCTATCCCCTTCCTCGAATACATTGCTCATGTGGAGCTTTGGGGGAGGCGATGCAGGGGAGCAAGGAATCCATCCCCGACG
>LAPY01003776.1:0-11647 GCA_000970635.1 Eragrostis tef
GGTCAGTGGTACTGCGCATCGTGTAGCATGCTAAGGGCAACAGACGGATTGCGAAAGTATGAGAAGTCGATCATGCAGGGTATTAAGAATATTCGTGACACCAAAAAGGTCCAAGGTGTTGCCAGTTGATGCTCTAGAAAAATGAGCATCAGCACAGTAGCCCTCTTGATCTGCTTCAGAGCTTTTGCTTGCTCACGTGAAAAGAAAGAAATGATTCTTTTGTCCCTTTGAAGGGATATAAATACTTTGACCTTGAGTAATTGAATCAGCTTAATCTCCTGCCGCTGATATCTAAAGTAAGAAGTCTTGCCTGGTAAAGATGGCGGTTTATGGATGTGTAGCTGGATGAAATGTCTATTCCTTTGTTTCCCTTTTCAAATTCCATGACACTTGTGTAAACATTGTTATTGTTGTGCTGCTGTTTCGTCTGTGCTCCATTGTTGTGATGATACCCTTGTAACATTTTTCTTTCCTTTTTCCCCCCTTTCTTGAGGGGATGCCCTTTGTAACATTGTTGACATGGTTCTGTGATATAAACGTTCTCCTTTTTGGGTAATATCTTTCGCATCTGCATTGCTCATAATGTTGTTGGATTGTCATTGACAGTTGGTTATGGGAGTGATATATGAAAGAAGTAATAATAGCATCAGAGACGCTGAAGGAGGTAAGAGTTCTGTTATTTGTTGCCACTGCTGAGAACGTGAGAAGACATGTAGCTGGTACTGCTGGAACTTGAAGAAATGCACAAATATCGAAGAATGAGAATTTGGGAAACGTAGTCAAGGCAAGGCATGGAGTTGGGCAGTTAGCGTCAACGTACCAAAGGCTAGTGGGACGAGAGGATGTAGAATTTCTTACTGGCTTTTGTACCGAGACTTGACTCATTCATGAGAGACGAGAGACGAGAGGGAGAGGGAGTTTGGCTACTTGTACTGTGTCCTAGTATGAATTTGGGGGTGTGGCCAAACTGGATGCGTGCAAGCTTCCAAAGCGCCGGCTTCCTTACAAGAGGGATAAAGATGATGAATTTTCCTTCGTCAATATCTCTCTGCCAATTGCAGGACACGCGTGAGTCTGAATCCTGGTCAAGAACTACATTGGTCCTTCGTACGAGCACCCTCTGGAACGTGAGATTGTGTGATTTTTTTTTGTAGGATCCTACGAATTATGGATCTGCGAGAAATCCCCCTGCTTCAAAGTGTATGAGGCAGAAATCAGAGACGAATTCAATCAGGACTTCGTTATTAAAAGATACTACGTTTTCTGATTGGACTGATCAAATTAGTCCCAGTCAGAGACGGATCTACCAAATGGTGCAAGGTATGTCACGGAGGGACGTGCTTGGTTTTGTAACTGGACCAATCTGGCAATGGGCCGCTCCTTCTATTGTCCAGATCAATCAGACTGCTATCAAGATGATTTGAACTCCCCATCGCGAGTTCCGCGGCAATGACGAGCTTTGTTAGCTTATTTGCGTATGATTGGTGATGGAAAAGCTTGATCTAGCTTTATTTGTCTGATTGATGGGATGTGCGGCTGAGTGTGTGAAAGGGGAAGATGATGCAGAGAGGAACAGAATGGAGAGAAAGCACGACGAGGAAACTAAACTGAGCTCTTGTTGCTTTTGTCCCTAGTCCTTTCTGCCACGCTGGGCGAGCAAGCGAGGCGAGGTGGGTCGCAAGGGATCCATCCAAACGACCCCATGTCTCCAATCAATTCCACTCCAAATTCCCAATTCGACAGCGATTGGTTCCATCCCACTCCAAATTTTGATGTTTGTTCAAATTTGTGTCTCGTGATCGCCCTACCTAAACTTTTTTCCTGAATCCGCCACACACTCATTACCTAATGCATCACTCTTTTGTATATTTTTTTTTGGTATTCAAAGGAACAAATGTTCTCATCCGAGTGGTGCGTTTGGATTTCTCATCTCCACAAAGGTGGGATCCTATAACACGATGATCTTGCTGATTATGAAGGCATCACTATCTGTTTAAAATTCAATACAAACAGTTTTCGACTTCTAACAATAAGATAAAAAAAAGGAAAAATGAATGGAAGAGTACACATGGCTTACATAGCGTGTTTTGGTGGCGCCACCTCGACTCTCGACTCTTCACACCAACTGAACTCCCAACCTAAAACAATCCACCCTTCCCCGTGCCGTGCCTGCTCTTCTGCTTCGTCTTCCTCCTCCCCTTCTTCTTCCCCCTCTCATCTATAATAAGCCAACCCACTCACCCACATCACCACCGTGCCCTGAACCCTCACAACCTTTGAGAAGAAACTCCCATGCCTTCTAGAAGCCAAGATTAATGGATCCCTGCGAGGAGTTTCTAGTACTATCAGATTAATTGGTCATAGAGGCGCCGGCGTTTCAGTTCTCTCCTCCTCTTTCCTCCGGGCCGGTCGTTTCCTCGGGGGAGCGACGATGGAGGACGGGAAGATGGGGAACACCACCACGATCCGCGCGGTGCTCGCGATCCTCCAGTGGTGGGGCTTCAACGTCACCGTCATCATCATGAACAAGTGGATCTTCCAGGTCGCAATTCTTGCTCTCTTCCCATAATCATCCATTATTCGTCATGAGTTCTGGTGATTCATTCTTATATATGCTTCAGATTAGGTCGATTCGTTAGTTTAGGAGCCAAAGATGGTGGCTTTGATGCCAAAGAATTTTCCTGTCGATCGCGTAGTGTTACTGAGAATTTCAGAGGTTGTCAATGGAACAAAGCGGAACGATCTTTTTGCACATCAAAAATTGCTCGGATTGGTGGCCTGGAGTTACTTAGTATTGCCATGTTTATTTGTGACGTAGAAAAAAAGAGAGTTAAATTTTGAAGGATTTTTGCTCCTTGAGGATAACTGGTGAGTCATATTGATGGTGGGTTTGGACGTTACCTATATGGGCTGCAGAGGGTAAACGCCGTTGGGGGAAAACTGACTCAACGAGAGCCCTTTTTGTTGTTGACAGTCATAGTTAGCATAGATGAAAAGCAAAATCGTGAAAGAGTTCTTGATGGACGTGCAATCTTCAGAATTGTGGTGGTTCTGCAGTGGACCTCTGTGTATTGTGTAACACAATTCGTAAACAGCGCACCAAAACCATGGTACAGGGACTAGCAATCTCGTCACTTTGACTAAAAAAAGAAATAAAACAAAATGGATGCACGTTTAGTGTCCAACTGTTCAAAGGGCACCTCTATGCCACTATTCCTGAAGATTGAATAAGGTCTCTGTTCTGTCACGCTGACTTTTGATTTGATGAAGTATCGGCGTCCAGGCTTATGTTTGACTTTGGCAGGCTTCCTGATATATTTGGATGATAGTTCCTTTGGATCACGGTTAGGATCCATATATTCTTACATAATTCTCTTGCCATGTTTTTTTTTCTGCAGAACTGTAAATATATGTCTAGAAAGTAGAGAATGCATTTTGTACTGTGTTGTTCATTCCTTACAACAAACTGATGAAGGACTGTGTGATAAGAGGACTGCGCTTGATGTATTGTTTAAGAAACTCTCAACTGGCATGTGATGGATGCTCTGTCACAGAGACCCTTGAAGCAGAAGTTTTCGGTTTCTACCTTTTCCTCTACAGTAGTTGACTATTGTTGCTTGGATGTGGAAAAAGGGCAGTTGATTGTATTTTGTGACAAAAAGGCATGAACCTGACGGTTCTCAGTTTTCCTTTGACAGAAATTGGAGTTCAAGTTTCCTCTGACCGTGTCGTGCGTGCACTTCATATGCTCATCAATTGGAGCGTACATCGCAATCAAAGTGCTGAAAATAAAGCCGCTGATCGAGGTTGCCTCGGAGGACCGATGGAGAAGGATATTCCCAATGTCGTTTGTGTTCTGCATAAACATTGTGTTGGGAAATGTCAGCCTGCGGTATATTCCAGTCTCCTTCATGCAGACAATAAAGTCCTTTACTCCTGCCACAACAGGTTAGTTATCCCGTGATCTTTTTCAATTAGTGTTTGTATTATTGCCGCAGAATTTTCTGGTGAATCCCTTCCTCTTGCGATACAGTGATTCTTCAGTGGCTGGTGTGGAGAAAGTATTTTGAGTGGCGCATTTGGGCATCTTTGGTGCCAATAGTAGGAGGAATTCTGCTGACCTCAATAACAGAGCTCAGCTTCAACATGTTTGGTTTCTGTGCTGCCATGGTTGGGTGCCTGGCCACATCCACAAAGACCATCTTGGCAGAGTCCCTGCTCCATGGATACAAATTCGACAGGTAAGGGAAATACTATCTGAGTTTTCCATCATCGGACGCTGTTTGCCAGAAGTAATAATAAGATACTACGGGTTTGCAGCATCAACACGGTGTACTACATGGCGCCCTTTGCGACGATGATCCTGTCGTTGCCGGCGATCGTGCTTGAAGGTTCCGGCGTGGTGAACTGGCTGTACACGTACGAGTCGGTGATGCCGGCGCTAATCATCATCGTGACCTCGGGAGTGCTGGCCTTCTGCCTCAACTTCTCCATCTTCTACGTGATCCACTCGACGACGGCGGTGACCTTCAACGTGGCCGGCAACCTCAAGGTGGCGGTGGCCGTGCTGGTGTCATGGATGATCTTCCGGAACCCCATCTCCGCCATGAACGCCGTCGGCTGCGCCATCACGCTCGTCGGATGCACCTTCTACGGCTACGTCCGGCACCTCATCTCGCAGCAGGCCGTCGCCCCAAGCCCACGCACGCCCAGGGGCCGCTTGGAGATGCTGCCGTTCACAGCCGACAAACAAGAGGACAAGATTTAGCACCAAGTTATTAATCATAATTATTTTATAGGAAAAGAATAAAGTATCTTCGTCTAATCTAATTAATTAACAGCCGTTTCACCAGCCTTTTCTTGTCTTGGCCAAAAAGAGCTCAGTTTGAGTTGGTACAGATATACGTCATACTTCTGCCTATGCCATATTGAGAACGGCTTTCTTAATTCTTCGCCTTAGGATTTTGATCTGGTTACAAAAGATGGTACATTTGGTCACACAGAGGACAGAGCTTCTTCTTCTTCATTCTATATCACCGTTATTTACATTTTTGGCATTTGCTTTCTGAACAAACTTGGATTAGAATTCCTTCTGTTTGTGTTGCTTCTTCATTCTATATCACCGTTATTTACATTGTCTTTATTGTTGCTTCTTCTTCTTCATTCTATATCACCGTTATTTACATTGTCTTTATTGTTGCTTCTTCTTCTTCATTCTATATCACCGTTATTTACATTGTCTTTATTGTTGCTTCTTCTTCTTCATTCTATATCACCGTTATTTACATTGTCTTTATTGTTGCTTCTTCTTCTTCATTCTATATCACCGTTATTTACATTGTCTTTATTGTTGCTTCTTCTTCTTCATTTTTTGCATTTACACTCGAATTAGAAATTTACTCGTACAACAATGAAGAGAATGACTGGGATATATGAGTCAGAATCACAACCAGAATCCAGGAAGGAAAAGAAATGTAATGCCACGGTGTA
Organism: Eragrostis tef; assembly: GCA_000970635.1. Lineage (NCBI taxonomy): Eukaryota > Viridiplantae > Streptophyta > Magnoliopsida > Poales > Poaceae > Eragrostis > Eragrostis tef. The sequence continues at coordinate 5,491 of LAPY01003776.1, forward strand.
CCGTGTATACTACAGAAAAACACCGTGACGAAACAGAGTATGGGGTCCGACAGGCGAAACGTAACAAAAAAAAAAAACTACCACGCTCGGTGGGACTCGAACCCACAATCCTTTGATTAGAAGTCAAATGCCTTATCCATTAGGCCACGAGCGCTTATGCGATATCTTCAGGCATTCAATCTTTATATAGAAATTAACTGCAAACTTGGCCGAGTAAATTTATATCAATGGTTTAGCGTTTTAATTTTAAAAGTATAACTAAATTTTTCTAATCTATAATCAATAGCATGTTCGCTCTAAGTGGTATATACATAATCCTATATTTATTGACAAATGCATATTAGGTGCTTAAATAACTCATTTCCGCAATGAAAATAGGTGTTTAAATAAGGTAACACCAGCTCGCTAAACACTTTGAGCATCATATGTTAAGTTAAGCATTTTCCTCTCATATAAGAGTTTGATATGATATTTAATTTGCAAAATTTCCTCTTAAATTTTCGTTTATTGATGTTGTCGTCTTAATTACATTGATTGAAAACGTATTGAGACTGATTCGGTCGAGAGAGAGAGCATCATGCAGTCATCCGAATCTCAGGATTGTGCTCGTTGATGAATATTGGCTGCAAAGCAGAGGAGGAGACATTTGAAACAAGACAATCGATGGATTCGCGTCTCCTTTCCGGAGCAGCGGCAACCCATGGATGCTGTCTGTCCATGCATCAGCCACATAACTTCGGAGCTGGCCAATATCCATCGATGAGCTGCAGATATATGACAGCTATGGTGAAGCATGAGAGAGAGGGAGAGATCCTGCAAAAAGCACGGCAACTTTGCAGTTGCCATCTCGTCCATCGCCCCCTTCCTGCCGTCTTTCCAACTTGGCCGTCAAAAAAGTCCCTGATTTCCTGCCTGCTTTGGCCTCTGTTTCGGAACCTGAATTCGATTCAGTTTCAACTTTCGCTTGCTGAGCCGCTCCTCTACGACTAGACTCGACTGATGTTACGTTACTGCTCACCAATGAAGTCCTGTGCTGTTCTAAAAGGGAAAGAATAACAATGAAGTATCCTCTGACTCCATTGCCATCATCAGAGTGAGACATACTATATATCTCTCTTCCAAACCTTTATTTTTTTTTCTTCTTTTCAGCCTTGTCTCGACTTCACTTGAGCACGCCTCTTGTGCTTGTTCATGGCATGGCTTCTCGAGTTCTCGTCCACAGCGGTGCTAGAGCAACTTGTTCAGCTTCCTCATCATGCATCCATCGCCGGCTTGTCATCGACATGCATAATGGAGGTGATTTCGTGCACTCAATTACTGCCTTGTAATTCACAACATGTGGTCGTGATTTCACTCGATCATCAGTCTTGATTGACGCTGCTGTATATATAGGAATCGATTCCAAGTAGTAGAAGCAGTAGTAGGCACGCATCATGAGTTTTCCGCAGACCTAGGAGCGAAAAAGAGTCATGCAACGGATCATTGAACAACTAGGCGGCCAGCCAGAGCCAGTGCATAATAAGTGTGCAGCCTTATGCATGGCCAGCTATATACTCCATTCCACCGATGATATAATCTCACTTGCTGCAAAGCTGCTTCATGTTCTGTGACTTTGGCTCGGTATACCACTGTACACGCAATGGGCACAAGCAACCATCTAAAAAGCTAGTATTGCTCACACTATATATGTTGGCACTGCACTAAACGGCAAGAGGTCTCCCTGATATATTCTACTTATTATATACACCTGAGTGCAAAATGTACACGGTGCATTGTAAGCGGCCACCAACCGGACGAATTTGATTTTGGAGTGTGCTTCCTATGGACGAACAATGGAGTTATGCTGCGGGGGTAAAGTTGCCAAAACAATGGAACGAGCCGAAACCGAATCACCACATATAGGTAGATATCATGCAAATACGAACAAGTACAAAAGTCCGTGGTACAAAAAGCTCACTGTGCCAGACCAATACGAACAGTAAAGAGAAAAATCACTGCATATACAGTAGTTGAGATACGTTCGAAGAAACTTATCTTCGTCTCCTTTTCTTCTTTTATCAAGTTGTGTACTTTAGAATACACGAAGCGACAGCTCCACTGTAGCTTTTCAAGACCTCAATCCGCTGCCAACAAACTAGAGTCGTGTGCCATCCAATTCCAAGTCTGATGTTTCATTTGATTATGTCAGTTTTTTAAGCAATTTGATTATGTCAGTTACTTATAAAAAATACTAACTTTCCAGTTAATTTTCATTAAAAAATTAAATTTCCAGGTAATTTTCCGTTGCGACAGAAATGGTATGCTATAGTAGGGATGCTTTTGCTTTGATGTAGCCACCAACCATACCAATCTGGACTAAACATATACAGTGATCTGACATGGAAGTAAGACCGGAGTACTTTAGAGCAGACATTGAAGTTATGCATTGCGCAAAGATGTTGCCAAAAAATGGAACAAACCACGGAAGCATGATATGTATAGCAGTTAGCGAATAAATGCCAAGCCGTTCAAAATGTGACAAGTTAAGCTAACGCATTTATCTCTCTTCCCAAACCTTTATTTTTTCTTCTTTTCAGCCTTGTCTCGACTTCACTTGAGCACGCCTCTTGTGCTTGTTCATGGCATGGCTTCTCGAGTTCTCGTCCACAGCGGTGCTAGAGCAACTTGTTCAGCTTCCTCATCATGCATCCATCGCCGGCTTGTCATCGACATGCATAATGGAGGTGATTTCGTGCACTCAATTACTGCCTTGTAATTCACAACATGTGGTCGTGATTTCACTCGATCATCAGTCTTGATTGACGCTGCTGTATATATAGGAATCGATTCCAAGTAGTAGAAGCAGTAGTAGGCACGCATCATGAGTTTTCCGCAGACCTAGGAGCGAAAAAGAGTCATGCAACGGATCATTGAACAACTAGGCGGCCAGCCAGAGCCAGTGCATAATAAGTGTGCAGCCTTATGCATGGCCAGCTATATACTCCATTCCACCGATGATATAATCTCACTTGCTGCAAAGCTGTTGCATGTTCTGTGACTTTGGCTCGGTAGACTACTGTACACGCAATGGACACAAGCAACCATCTAAAAAGCTAGTATTATGTTGGCACTGCACTAAACGGCAAGAGGTCTCCCTGATATATTCTACTTATTATATACACCTGAGTGCAAAATGTACACGGTGCATTGTAAGCGGCCACCAACCGGACGAATTTGATTTTGGAGTGTGCTTCCTATGGACGAACAATGGAGTTATGCTGCGGGGGTAAAGTTGCCAAAACAATGGAACGAGCCGAAACCGAATCACCACATATAGGTAGATATCATGCAAATACGAACAAGTACAAAAGTCCGTGGTACAAAAAGCTCACTGTGCCAGACCAATACGAACAGTAAAGAGAAAAATCACTGCATATACAGTAGTTGAGATACGTTCGAAGAAACTTATCTTCGTCTCCTTTTCTTCTTTTATCAAGTTGTGTACTTTAGAATACACGAAGCGACAGCTCCACTGTAGCTTTTCAAGACCTCAATCCGCTGCCAACAAACTAGAGTCGTGTGCCATCCAATTCCAAGTCTGATGTTTCATTTGATTATGTCAGTTTTTTAAGCAATTTGATTATGTCAGTTACTTATAAAAAATACTAACTTTCCAGTTAATTTTCATTAAAAAATTAAATTTCCAGGTAATTTTCCGTTGCGACAGAAATGGTATGCTATAGTAGGGATGCTTTTGCTTTGATGTAGCCACCAACCATACCAATCTGGACTAAACATATACAGTGATCTGACATGGAAGTAAGACCGGAGTACTTTAGAGCAGACATTGAAGTTATGCATTGCGCAAAGATGTTGCCAAAAAATGGAACAAACCACGGAAGCATGATATGTATAGCAGTTAGCGAATAAATGCCAAGCCGTTCAAAATGTGACAAGTTAAGCTAACGCATTCCACCTGGTAGCTAGCTAGCTGAGAGATGACACGCACTGTTCTTACAAACTTATGTTTTATTTTCAAGGTACATATATTGTATAGTTGGCCCTTACTCGCCACGGTTGATACGTGTAGCAGTCCTGGAGATGCAAGAAGAGAGAGGAGAAGCAAGCAAAGGATTCAAGAGGCATGCATGAGTGGCGTGGAGCCTACCGGTCAACCACGGCCACGCACAAGTATTATGATAACAAGACAAGGCATCATGTCCTATGGTGGAGGAGCACTATTGTATTCCAGTTTCAAAGTAAGAAATTGATTGGGAGGTCCAAAGCCAAAGCCAAACAACATACATGCTCTTTGATTTCCCCAATCAGATCCTAATCCGGGTCTCGTTCCCCCAAACCCCACGAGCGTCTAGACAATATATAGGCTATTAACATAGTATACATACTAACATTCTAGGCGCAGACCCACCATTGCTTGAGAGAACGGTGAGACCAACATGTGGGTCCAGTACGATAGCGCTCCTCGATGACCGAGCAATCGAGATGATCCGAGCCATCCATAGCATGATCGGGTGGCCCAGAAATAAGTAAAAAACAAGGCATTGGAAGAGAGAAGACGATTAGCACGAGTGCATTGCTTAAAAGAGTCCGAAGAGGAGGCAGGGCGCGAGCATATATTAGGCATGATTGCTGGGTTTGGGAAGGGGGGTAGGGGAGCCCCGGCCCGGATGAGAGGGGTGTGCCTCAAAAGGCGGCCAGAGGGGAGGAGATTTGTACGGGTACAAGGAAACCCATCATCATTCCATGCCATGTCCACCAATTGGCGATTATTCATCAGCAATGTTGGCCATGGGGACTTGTTCTGCCCTCACTCACTCACTACTGACTCATTACTATTGGTAGTAGTACTGATATTAGGAGTTGTAGAGGGACAAATCTCTCGGGCGTCCTGCCGCCTTTGAAACTTTGTCCTCCTCTGACCGCCGGTTCTCCACCAGTATTGGTGGTGGTGTGCAATGCCAATGCATGCATGTAGAACTAGAGAGCACATATGCTCATGTGCCACTGTTACTACTACTCACTCCAGAGAGATTGAGGCAAATATAATGTTTTTTTTTTTGAAAGGGAGGCAAGTATAAAGTTGTCTCCCAAGAAACTAATACTAGTTGAGTGGAGTACTTGTTTGATTACCCGAACGAGGATCCAGTTTTAATGCTTCGCCTATTTCACCGACTAGAGATTGTTTTCCCCCAAGACTACACAGAGAGACAGGTAAGCGAACGAAAACGATGGGGTGGTGCGATGGGCATGGACCGCATTAAGGCAGACAGAGGAGAGGCAGCTGCTTACCCGCTGCTTGCTTGTTTGTTCAGTTCAGTCCAGATGAGCACCGGAATTCAATGGCGCCAAAAAACGGAAACGGCCAGCGGCCGCAACACATGGCAGCTGCAGTGCAATGCTCTGTTCTAGTACTATTACCTTCTCTGGTCCCCTTCCCTTCCCTTCCGAGCTACGGAGTATTACTAGCAGAGTAGTATTTGATTTGGTTGGACATCACGAGAAAACCCGGGCCCCTCTCTCTAAGACTGTGCATTGTACATGAGACCACGGTCCATGGAGTGAAGATCCAGACAAGAAAGAGGGAGAGCGGGAGGAGGGAAGCAGTCAGTGGGCAGCCAGGTTGAGTTTTCCCATGCAATGGCGATGAAGAGATGGAAGGGTGGCGGCATTGAGCAGCAGCAAGCAGTGGCCAATCATCCTTGCCCCTGCCCATGAGACACCCCCCATCATTCCATTCCTCTCTCGTTTGTAGCTATAAAACCCAAGCTGCCACCAAGGCCATGCACAGCCACCACCAGCTTCTTGCATTGGCCATTGGAGAGCTGCTTCTTCCTCCTCAATCCAAAAAGAAAAGGGAAGAAAAAGAATAGGAAGATGAACGGCTTCTACTCGTCGATGGCGCACGGGCTGGACGGCCTCCACCGCAGCCTGGCGTCGTCGTCGTTCATGTCGGCGTCCTTCCTCCAGCAGGCGGCGGCGCTGCTGCGGTCCCTGCACTCGCAGCTGCTGCACCTGGTGCAGCGGCTCCACCTGCCGGCCGGCGAGAGCTGGCTGGACGAGTACATGGACGAGACCTCCCGGCTGTGGGACGCGTGCCAGCTCGTCCGCGCCGGCGCCTCCGCCCTCGACGCCTACTGCGCCTCCGCCGCGCGCATCC
>LAPY01003776.1:13912-28247 GCA_000970635.1 Eragrostis tef
CCCCGCGCCGCCACGCCGTCGCCCTCGAGCAGGACAACCGCGCCCTCGCCGACGCCAGGCTCGACCCGGCGTCCTTGCTGCTGGACGACCGATCGCCGCTCGAGTTCAAGCTCAACGCCTTCAACGGCTTCCGCGGCGTCCTCTACGCGCTCCGCAACGCCAGCTCCTTCCTCCTCATGCTGCTCATCTCCGGCACCGTCACCGGCCTCCCCGACCTCCTCACCACCACCGGCGCAGCAGCACACCAAGGAGGCGGGGCCCAACAACAGCTGTTCTACGTCTCCTCCATGGGCCGCCTGCGCCAGCGCGTCGCCGAGGAGATGGACCAGTACGCCTCCTCCAGTGGCACTGGCATCATGATGTACGAGTTCCGGCAGGCCAGGGCCGCCATCGACAGCCTCAAGGCCGACTTCGACGGCGGCGACGCCCGGCTGGAGACACTCGGCGAGCGAGTGGAGATCATCAATGGCTGGGTGGGGATGCTCAGGTCTGGTGCCGACTCCCTCATCGGAGAGCTCGATGACTTCTTTGATGAGATCGTCGAGGGAAGGAAGATGCTCTCGGACCTCTGCAGCCATCGCTAGCAGATCGTCTTCAGTTCCAAGTTTCATCGATCATACCTTCAGTTCATGAGCACGCAGGAGCAGGATGAATGCTGCTACTATGGTAGATAATCCAACGATTAAGACTAACAAATCTAGACTTTCGTTTTTTTTTTGGTTTATTTTCTCTCTGGTCACTGTATTACTCTGTTCATTCTCTAGCTAGTAGCTACTACTACTAGCATTCTTCTCTAGGGTGTCCATATGCTTCAGTTCATATATATGCAGCAGGATCGTTGTATGCTTCCCAATCAATGGCGCGGGTGATTTGCAGTGTTTAATCATCATCTACATATCGCAGAATCAGAACCTATGGCTAGCCTTTTCCTTTTAAATAACACTAGTGAGCATACATTTTACTACGTAGATTTAGCTGGCGTTCTGTGATGACAGAATCTGCAAGTGGACGAATGAGACCTAGGAAAAAGGAAAACAACTCTTTGTCCTTTTCTATAACTGGAAAAGTGATGCGGAGCTGTAGGCAATTTCTTGGACATATCTGACAAAAAGGAAGGAACTCTTGGGGAAAATAGCTCCTGTACTAGTACTCATTCAGTTTGTTTATGATGGTAGGTTCTCACTTCCTATATAATAAAATAAATCAGCTGCCTTCTTATATGTGAAAGGGCAGAGCTACTGTGATAGTAGTAGTTCAAAAGAAAAAAAATAATCCTTTCTGACTAATAGCTCCACTAGTGCAGGACATGGTGAATTACATGTTCTGTAAATATTATTGGACATTTTGCTAAATCAGAGAAGATGAATAAGGGAAGGATCGAAGATGGTACCTTGGTGTGGCCCTGCGAGGTTCTTGAGATGCTTCTCGTTGATCTACGACAGCAATCACCATTTGCTTTCTGTAATGATTCGAGACAGCCTTCTGGAATTGGAACAAGATGATGCGCTGTGGGCCTCTTTTGCGCGAAAATCACCTAATGGACCTCAATCAGATGAAGAGAAGTGTCAGGGACCGCTGCGATGCCAAATTGCCCTGCAGAATCAAAAGATAGAGAAATGATAGTACGCCACTTTGGCTGGACTCTGCCCTAGGGAGAAAAGCTGAGGTTGAACCCAACAGATCGAATCATCTTGTTCTGTAACGAACGTGATGATCACTCCTAAAGGCAGGATTCACATTCAGTAACCAAAATAGTACACTTCCCCGCAAATTTAGTCGATTTTATCCCAGAATAGTGCACATTATGAAAATAAATTCTAGGAATTCTAATATGAAAAATTCAATACAAACTGACCAGGAGAAAACCAGGCAACCTTCTGAGCAAACAAATTAGCATACAGAACTGCAACAATAGGCACATCATCTGGCAGCTACTTACTAATCCAATGCAAATAGGAAGCACATTACCTGAAAGCTCTGACCTGACAGAGAACATAAGAGTTGCCTCATCTCCAGGGAATTGTATCTGGAAACGAACAAACAAAACATATTAAGCTCTCTTTCTTTCAATGCATGTGAGAATGTTTGGGGGATAAATGTGTATTGCAACAAAATTACATAAGTATAGAATACATCCAAATAATCAACTTCATTCCACCCAATCGATGTAATTGCATAGCTCCATTTATGAACGCAAATAGATAAGTAGTGTGTACCATACCAGGAGATTTTCAGAATTTGTACACTTTACAGTAGTAGAAGAAACCAGCATTGGACTGTGTGTAGCAAAATCAGAAGGCATTTACACTGGTTCATAGCTTTGCGACGCCAGCAACTATATTGGGTAACTAGGACAGAATACATCTCAAAGTGAGTTGATTTCAACACAGTTAGGAGATGTCTGTCTTGACCAAATAGTAAACAGAGACTCGGCAATACGAAATAAATTAAATCAATTTTGTAATTTCACTATAATAATTGTGAAATTAACAATGAACATTTGTATAGGTACATGTCTTGTAGACCTCATTTTCTCCAAAAGATTTGCCTAAAATCTGCGAAACTTCTGGATAGATCAATACTGAGGCCCTCCTATGTACACCATTTTACAAAGCGAAAACTAGCAAAACAACAATTGGATAGGCTTCAACAAAACTGTCAGAAAGTCCTGCACAAGATTAGGCACATGCCTCAGCTTCAATTGGATGCTGAAGCAGGCTATCACCATTGCTGACTTCTGCCAACTTATGATCACTATGACCAAGGGCTTGGGATGCCTTAGAAGGATTATCAGGAGTCCAATTGTCGGGAACGGTGAGGAAGTACTTTGCCATGAACTTCCTAAACCTTTTCTTGTACTCCCTGGGGGAAATTACAGTTGGTGAAACATTCTTGGGTACTACCAGAGAAGTCTTAACCCATGTTTCCAGTTGTTTGTCCCAAGTATATTGCCTCAGATAATCAATGATGCCAAATACAAGTTCATGATTTTGTTTGTCCACCCCCACAAGCAGAGAATAGTCCATAACATTGACCGCCTGCAAGAACAACAATTATGTTAACAGAAGTTTTCATTGAAAAACCTGATATATGTAACTGCAGTGAAGATGTGTTTTATACATACAGTGAGAAAAGATGTGTCATTCCAGATTGCACGCTGCAAAAGATGCTTTGTTCTTCCACCAATATAGATTGGAGAAACACGCATGTCCTCAACATAGTTTTGATCCAGGTAAACAGTATCACAGTCAGCTGAGTCAGCAACGTGTCGCGAAAAAACAGCCCCTTTAAGATCATAAATCCGAGAAATATTGTGGCCAAAGAGAAGATTTTCCATCACCATCAGATCTATCTTTACCTCTTTTCCATGCCTTATTTGCTTGACCTGAAACAAGCAAGTGATGCCAAATGAAGAAACACAAAATGAGAAAAATAACATGAAATCACACGCAAGCTGTTGTTATAGACTACCTGATAAATTCCTAATATTTTGGCAAGGCAAGTTTGGCTTCCAGTGTCAAGAGAATGGTAAACATGCTTGAAGTATTCAGGGGCAAATTTAATAAATGATTCGAACTCTGTTTTCTTGATCTGCTTTATGATGAACCTGTCATCCATCGTCTTTGCAAAAAATGCCTTGCTCTTTCCACCTTGAGCATCCCACTTCTTACATCGGCTTAAGGAAGCAATATATGCAAGCTCAGATGGGCAGCACTTCTTTCGAAGTGCATAAAACTGATTGGCATATATGCTAGTAACTGAATATTTTCCTTTAAGGGTCACTTTCCCATTGACAGTCGTTTCTGGATGTATTGAGGACAATAATGATGAGCTATCATAACCAGAAAGGTCATCAGATGAAAATGACGCGAGAGATGACAAGCTTGCTTCAGAGTCTAAAGACCCAATAGATGACCATGGTGATGAGCTGAAAGAGCCTTCAGAAACAAAGCTATAGTTTTTCTCCATTATTTTAGCATGATCTCCCCTGCTATTCTCCTTTCCATTCTGAACTATGGAATCCACTAAATGGCGGCGTTCATCAGAGATTGCAAGAGCACGAGCTATTATGCTAGATATTTCATCCTCCAGTACGCACAAAATATTACTACCTGGACCAACTGCGAACTGTGGAGAATTCACCTCTTCATGGTGTTGAAACAAGGGAGACAGGTAAGATGGTGAATAATGGTTAATGAGTTCAAACTTTTCCAAATAACCAACTTGAATGTCATTCCTATAGGCCAACTGAGACTCAGAAATTGAATTCCAAATCCACCTTTCTTTCTCATCCCAGTAAGGATATCGGGGAGTGATCCAAGGATCTTGCTCCATAGGTATTGGATCTGCCACCACAACATTCCCCTGTAGCTCTGTATCATTGGATAGTTCGAAACAAACATTTGGGGTTTGTGCTGTATTATCTATATTTATTTGACTAGGATCGATGGAAGGTTCTCCATCTTTACTACCTCCATTGCAAGAAAGTTCAGAATGCTCCTGACTTTCATCAAGCAAGAGTGTTGCAGTTTTATCTGACTGATGGTCATGGAGAAGCTTCTTCCTTGTATGCTCAGCAGTACTGCCTTCTTCCAAAGTTTTCGTACAGTCATCATTTGTGAACTCGCCAATTTTCTTATCATTGTCAAAGTTTTCATCAGAAATCTCAACAACAGCACCGGTGGGATTCTTGCTATTTGCAACACTTTCTAGTCCCGAAGATTTACAGCTGAACAGCTGTTGTAGACGACGGTCCCATATGTACAGTTCAAGTAGAAGGTCTTGATAGGACCAGTTTATATTCAAAAGCTCCTGAACAGATGAGGATGGTTTCCCACTTTGATCAATGGGCTTGCTTAGAGAATCCTGCATGACAGTTCAGATCATGACCAACCATAAACAATAATAAACAGAACTATCTAGGATAATAGACATGAATACACAATACCTACCTCAAAGTTGGTCTTTTCTTTCATCAATAGCTGTTCAAGTTCAGAAAAGTCCTTAACAGGGAGTGAGAGGCCACAACTGCTTGCTAAAGTTATTGCATCAGGACGTTCCTTCTTCAAGTTCTGTAACAAGCTTCCAACCTCAGAAAAAAGCACCATGCCTCTAGCATGAACCTTGAAACATGCAACATAAGCATTAGGTAACATTTTACATGAACTGATGATAGGTAATGAACAAAATGGTGATGAGATCAAGCCATACATGTCTCCATTGTCCTTCGAACCAATCCTGCCTGATGGGATTGAAGAAGTGGAGTGTAGGTTGTGGTTTGCATGTAGAGTAAATTTCAACTGATGAGTACCGGAACATTGCAACTTTAGAGCCCAATCTGTAATTTTAATTCAGTAAGAAACAAAAAGTTTTCACGACCAAAATGGAAAAGATTGATAGTTTCCATGGCATATGCTAAAGCCGAAAGTCTCTCAAGGAGTTAATTCTACTTTACCCAAAAAAGCGTAAGCAATCTCTGTTCACCAGATGCCCACATATGGATAACCTTCTTGCTGCAGAATGGCTTGAAAAACTGAGTTCCAGGAATTTCCCAAACGAGAGATTGCGTGCTTCAGCTGATATTAATACTCTCGGAGTTGATTTAGATATCCCGTGTTCCTGATCACATCTCATGCATCTAGTCCACATCCATATTTTTCCTTCAGATTCACCAGGCAAATGGTATTGGCGTGCCAGACGCTTCACTAGAACTGTCAAATTTCCATTTCGATGAGTGTAAGAGTACACGTGAGCCTCTGGAGGCTCTTCACACGAGGAGCAGCTCAGGTTCTGCAAGAAATAGACATTAACAGATGAGCATATTCATCCAGATCAATCAGGACCTATAATAATAACACGAAATGCGGATTTCATGCAAATAAGAATAAACACTGAAACGTGAGAATTATTGTTACCTGATTCTGCAAAATGTCTTGCAAATATCGCCCCAAGGACACGTCAAAATTCCCATAGTACTTTATACGGGATAAATGGCTCTGTTCACAGATGGCCTGCTTTGTGATGCATTGGCTTGACATTAAAATCAGTATGCTGTGTGAATCAAGTGCATCGTCGGCTTGATCTCCCTCAACATGTTTATCTTTAATAATGACATTGGTGTTATGTTCCCCATTTTCTACGATAACAGGCGATTCTTCATTTTTATCACATGTAGAAGAATCTGGTGGCATTAGTTCCTGAGTTATTTCTTGTTTCTGGAGATCATTTGAGCACTCCCCATTTTCACTAGAAACCGCAGGCTCTTCCACCTTTGGCCCTACATGAACACCGTTACTAACTTTTTCTTGACCTGATTCGACCTTGCCTTCGTTCTGATTATCATTTGCCTCTTGCAACGATGTAACAGGCAAATAAATATTCTGGTGACACAACATGTCAGCGAATAATTTCCTTAATTCCTTAACTGGTGGTGTTAGCCTTTCACCATTTTGGGGTGGCCTCGAGTCATACTGGATGCCTGCACCATCTCCAAGTTCATTTGCAGAGCTGCTTGTTATTGAACTTGGAGCATCTACACTTCCCGGAGATCTCAAAGATTTTGTCACATCAGCATAGCCATTAGAAGTGGCATGGTACAGTCTAAGTGCTGGAGATTCATCATGTGAAGGAAAGCCAGGGATAGCACCACCAGTGGCGGCAACATCATGAGCGATTGTTGATGGCCCTTCCGTAGGGGTAGTAGAATTTTCTTTTGAAACATCTTTATCATTAAGGAAAACCCTCTGATCTTCAAAGAACGATGTTTCAAGTATCAAGTGATATGCTGCAAAGACTGTGAAGTGCATAACTTGCTTGATTTTCTTCAATTCTTCGCTATTTGCTCCTCTTAGCAATATCTGTACGAGAAAGAAACCCACTGTTAACTGTGCAGATTATTCAAAATAAATAGCTGTTTATTCAGTTGAATATAATTAGCGCACATGGAATGGACTGCATTCAGTATGCTGTGAATTTAAATTAGCCATACCGTGCAACCCAATGGCCTTGGAAAGCCCTCCAAGAACATTAATGTTTTTGATGGCATCTTTCCACCTTCACTGGTGCTGTTATGCTCTTCAATAAATTTTTCAATGTGGAAGTAGTCACATTGCTTCAGCTTCGGTCTATCCAAAACATCTGAAAATGAAATTATTGGAGAACCTGTGCAGCGTGCGATTCTTTGCATCCTGTGGAGCTTCATATCAAGAATCAGCGAAACACCTTCTTTCAGAAGAAGCTCTTGTATGTTCCGTGAAACTGTTTTCTCAACCATAATGACATTCGGACTGCATATCTCCATCATTTTAGATATCGCTCTCTCCAAGAGGTCCTTTTCCTGTTTGTTAAAGACATGAAGAAAGTATTATTCCTCTATTCTGCAAAACAGGGAAAAAATGTTTCTTGCATGCATAAATGTCCAACCTGATCCATTGAATTAAATGATGACAGACCAACATCAGAATGCCCAAGGACTCCTTGGAGAAGTAGAAGCCTAGGGTTGTGACAAGTGGTGGGCATGTGCTTATGAGCAGTGTTCTTCTTGAAGACTAACCCCTTGATCACCTCACTACAATAATCAAAAATTTCAAATGTAAGGGATATGGGTATAGTTCCAAACACGAACAGAAATGTCATGTAGTTTGAGGGGTTGGGATAGCCAAATGCAGAGATTATTGATCACCTTTGCCGGCGATTGCCAGATGCGATACATTTGACCTTGATGTAAGATCCAGGGTCCATTTCTTTTCCCACACTAGCATCTGGTTTGATAAGTAGCGCAGCTTCCCATGACAGGGCAGTCACAATGTCAAGCCAATCATCGCTGCCCTCTCCCTTGGAAGAAGGAACACCAGCAGAAGCCAGAAACCGACTTACAAGTATCTTCAGCTGCCCATTCATAGCTTCTAGCATCGCCTTTTCACGTTCCAACCTGGCAATGTTAGTGTTGGCCTGATGTTCATCAGCCGTGGCTGGGAAACTCGACTGACCCCACTTTATTCCATCACTGTAATCGTCATCATCGTCGTCATAAGCAATGCTTCTAGCAAAACTTTCGGTTTCGTCCTCCTTATCTGCTGCTTCAGGTGGTATCCATATGCTATCTGAAACTTCAGTACTGCTGCTACTTCTGCCATTGGTATTCTCAGCCCCATCAGAGTCATCACCAGACTTAATTGAACGATCATCAATAGATGATGAAGATGGACGGCGGCTGATACCTCCATGTTTTAGCAACGAAGTATAGGATGAAAAGCTGTCATATGTGGACAGATTATTGCTGTACTTGGTCCTAACCCCAGCCTCATTCTGCCCGGAATGTTCTGCATCATGCGGGCTACGATGGTTATTATCACCATCTGAAACCTCAGATGCAGCCTCCCTGTAGACCAAATGGAAAAAAATGATCAGGATGGACTTGCAAGATCTGTCAAGGGGGTTCCATTACGTCAAGGGCATCATCTGTATACAGTACTAGGTTGTCCCAAAGACCCAGACTAATGATGGTTTACAGGCCTAGCTAACTCGATAAACAAATAGCATATCTTCTTCAGTGTTACCCAGACAAAGCACTAGAATACAGAACAAAGGGGGCGGTATTATGCTTGACATATACTTCGATACTTTGGTGTTATGATAAAACGGTGGTAAAACAAATGGATAAGGGATTGGAGATTATTCCTCGAGATAAGGTCCGCTAACGCCATACAGCTAATTGACCGTGCCGGCGCAGTTATAATATTGCAGGCAACACAGAATATCCTAATCTGAAGCGGCAACAATTCCAAGGCGCCTGATGCTTTCTTGCAGAATTGCAAAACTATAGTCTTAATTAAAAAAGCAGAGTAGTACTAGGTGGAGTAGTAGCAAATTGGAGGGAGTCAAATGAATGAAATGGTTACCCGATTGAGTGCTGCTGCTGTTGATCCATGTCGGGACACATTGCCTGCGGCAAAGACGGGAGGCAGCTGTCACATGCCCCTTCGCAGCTGCTCCGGCGCCGTCCTCTTCCTTTTCCTCCTCCGGCGGCCGCCGGGCGGGAGGAGAGCTGAGAGCAGATCCCCTTGGAGTTGCTGGGGGAATCGCTGGACCTGAAGATGAAAATACTGACTGAGTCAAACAAGTTGGCAGTAGCAGGAAACGATCAAAATTGGTGCGCATTCACCCAAGAGCAGGTGGTCGCTGGTTGGAAAATTAAGCAAAAATCGTATCGAAATTGAGGTCCTAACCACCGGCAATGGAAGCCTCAAAGGCCAGTCGGAGATGGAGGGATTCAAGCTAGCTGGGATTGAGGAAAGGAGCGCGGCGATGAATCCAAATTGGTTCAACGACAGAGGGTGTGGCCAGGCTGGATGTTGCGCGTAATCAGGAACAAGATCCGAATAGTCTAGTACGAACTACTACAAGCACAAATTATTATTCCCGGATAAATAAAAAAGAACAAAACCCGAAAACGAAAGGTGGCCCGAGTCAGCACGCGTTGGGGGAAGGGAGCAACACGACACGACCAACTCATTCAAACTTACTATCCCTCCCAAAATCCCCCTCCCCATGGACGGAATCCAATGAATGAATGGCGCGGAACAATCGGTCGAGAGAGTTCACCGGGAAATCTAATTGGATTTTGATCTCTTCCTACTCCCTAGTGCGACAGCGACTCAGCGAGTAGTGTGCTGCGTTGCGTTACCTTGCGAGGAGCTCGCGCGAGGAAGACGGCGGACGAAGCCAGCCGGGAAGATGGAAGAAGGTCCGGGGCAAGGGGCGGCGCTGGCTGGAATGGAATCCTCCTCTTGCTTCCTTGAAGTTGTGAGAAGAGAAGGCTGGTTGCGTGCGGCGGGAAGGAAGGAGGAGTTTGGCGGGCGGCGCGAACGGCGAAGAGAAGAGAAGCCCAGAAAGAAAAGAAGACGACGACGAGAAGGCCACAATGGACCGACGGAATGCCTGCTCCCACGAAAAGAAATACCCTCCTTCTCTTTTCTCGCCGCTGGGCCCACATCATGCGCGGGGCCCACCCACAACTATCTTCTTCTCCCTGTTTTTGCCGTTCTTTTTTTTTTTTACCCGTAAAAATTAGATATCGATAGAAAAAGAAATTCAAACTGTACAAGCAAAAGCGCCGACGTGGTCCGGTGCCCAAGGTTTACCAAACCGTTGGTAACCTCGGTTTACCGGTTTTTGATTGATTTTTAAATTTGAATTTAAACGAATTTTAAAATTTGACAAATTTTGTCTTGTTTTTATCGGTTTTGATCGGTTACTGGCCGGTAACCAGACTTACCGGTCCGGTCCGGTTCGGTCGGTAAGGACGACCCTACTCCGGTCCCGGCTGGTTGGTTGTTGGTGCGTGGTCTGCTCTGCTCATGCCGCCGGCCGTGCCTCCAACTAACCGTTCATATTGCAGCTCTGCTCGTAGTACGGTGCCAAGACCCAGTCAAATTACGGGTAGTATCCATTCTCATTTCATACATCTGACTTATGCATAAAAAGAACAAATAGCCTCTCCATGCGGCTGCTATTGCCACATTTCAGGAAGACCATATTGGTACCTTACTACCGTATCCTTAACAAATGGAACTTGAAAAGGTGGTTGACATCTCATGGTCTGTGTTCAAAGCGCATGTGTTAGGTCGTTGAATGAATTGAGATAGTTTTTCCCCCACAAAAATCAATTTTGTAGACCCACATGAAAGATCAACTCATCTTTGAATGTAGTCGTTTTCCCGCATTCAATGTTGCTATGAAATTAAAGTAGCTAGTACATTTTTTTTTCTATATTGTGTGCATACACTTACAAAAGGGATAAATGAAGAAATCAGTCTTCATTTACCAATCAGAATAAACTGAGGAAGATCAAAACACTCTCCGCAGACCATAGTATTGTCGTCCCGTTGATCACTACCATATATTTTGTATTGTTGTTTCGCAAAAAAATATATATTATTTGTATTGTTCTCTACTCAAAATATATTTATTATATGGAGATGTCTCATTCATCAAAATGTTGACATTCGGATCTTGTGTGACAGTAGCCATTTTCTAATCTTCTTGTCCAACATTTCTTACCATAACAGCGTCATCAAACATGAGTATGTTTATTCACATCCTTCATCCTTTTTAAAAAAAGAAGAATCCGAACGCTTGGTTGTGTTGCATTAACACCTAATCGGTGACGTGAAGTCTAAAACGGCTAGCTGCGCTCAGCAATGCTCGGTCGATGTGCCTCCTGCAACAAACAAGCACGCAAACGCAAACAATCATCTTTTTGGCGTATATGGCCATCGATATACTTAATCCTCGCCAGCTGATTAATTAAGCAGGTTACCAAATATGGACAATCAACCTTTATACATTTAAGTCACTCCCTACTCAAATCGTTCGTCCTATCCAGCTAGCTAGGGTTGCTGTTTGCCTGTCCACCGTGTACCCAATCATAGATACTTGCGGTTTTCTCCGGCATCATCGCCAATCCATGACTTCACCACACATAACTATATCTTGAGTAGACAATACTAACATTATCATTTACTGGATCATGGATAGACTCGATCTATCTATAATGGACACGATCAAATGCATTTTGCATTATTGACTGATACGTGCATGGCAAGAGAGCATAAATCACTAAACTCTGCCAGCATCTCACAACGACAAAGCTTAGCTTAGAGAAATCTACTATCATATATGTAGATATCACTCAACCATTCAAGCGCAATACCTGTCTATCTATTGACTTATCAAAATGAAGAGAAGAAATGCATACATGATGCGTCAGCATCGTCTCTCGTGACTGACGACTAGTCCCCTGACACAGTAGGGCCGGGACAATGAAAAAAGCAAAGCACGAATTGAGTTGAGTTGCTTATAAGCAAAGCCAAAATGATTAAATCCAATACACAAGTACGGAGCTTAAGTGCTTAACCCTCATGCGAGATTAATTATTACTCGCTAATATAGATGGTATATGGAATATTCCTCAGAATATAGTAGCACACGTAATATTATTGTTCACACCATTCTTTGTAAGTTTCTCATCAGGTCTGTAGTATTTCAATGAATTATAACTGAAATTTTATCTTTACTCAAAACTAATTACTGTTAACTTATTATAACATCACATATATAGTATATAATTCCAACAACACCTTTTTTAAGTTAAATCTTGGAGTAGTTAATTAGAAAACTATGCCTGGCCTGAAGCATGAAATTAACCTACTAGTAAGTTTTTTTTAAAAAAATAAAGTAAATTGACGTGGAATGCATGTATGGTCAGCCAACGAATATATGCATGGTTTGACTGACCATTTCGACCGGTGTTGGAGCAATCTTCACGTCAGGTACAAAAGATTCTTTGCTAGGTCCCGGAAACTTCTCCGGCCGCTGTTTGCTCTCTCAGATCGTCCTTTTTATTACTAATCGATTGCTAATGTCTGAAGTCAGGAGCATTGATACGTTGCCGCTGAAGCATAAATTATGGGCATGTCTGAAGAATGTGTCCACGGAACACATGCCTCGTGTAATTGATTAATACTTAGGTAAACTAATTAAAACCTTATCTTCTGGTTAGTAGTACTTCTCTATATATAATTGTCATGGCTATTTTTAATTTAGATCGAGTAGATCCATCCCTCGCGGCTCAGCTAGTCGGCTGGTTGTACACATACATGGCGGTAATTTCCCTAAATTTTAAAAGTGAATTTTTCCACTGAATAAACAACTATATCTTGCTTGTGTATAGCACGGAGGGAGCAGATTTGAACGTCCTTATCTAGCCTATAGACAGAAAAAGGGAAAGCTTCTTATCATTCATGTATATGCATGATGATGTATTTGTGCGCGCGCACGACAGATGGAAAAGCGAAAGCGATGTATCCTGAGCCCGGACGAGGAAGGCATCCATCGGTCGATGCCACATCGCGATTCAAAGTATGCGTGATCCATCGATGCTGCCCTGACAGCTCCAGATTAGATTATTGAGTTTGAGTTGGCATCCATATGTTGTATCAAGACCAGCATTGGATACTAGGTTGATCCATCGATGCTGGCCTGACAGCTGTCATGTTTTGTATCAAGACAAAACGAAACATGGCCAAAGATCTAGTATTGGATACTAGGTTGATGGGCTCAAACTATTCCATTCGGTAAGGACAAGTTCAGTTAACCTTAACTCTGACAATGGGATAGGTGCTTTAGTAGGTGCTCAGCAAAGCCACATGATCAGGAAGCACAGACATGGGCGGAGAACTAATTAACAATAGAAGTGAACTTGAGTAGTAATTCCCGTAGTCCTGCTCCATGCATACAACGATGCCTGAAAGGACTTGAACCCTGCCGACTCCAAGATAGTCCACGTAATGCAATTGAACAGAGGAAATCAGAGGCCTACGTCGTCCATAACCATAGGTCTTTTTTATCGCAGCGATTAACTCTTATATATCAAGTACAAGAGTCAGTTTCTGGGAAATTGGAGAGCTTGTCCAGCCTATTCTCGCCCGAGAACAAGTCAAAAAACGACATGCGTTTATATTTCCGCGAATTCTCCAAGTCAAAGATAGCTGGATCGCGAGTCAATATCGGCGAGGGAGGTTTCTTCTCCGCGTGAACGACGGCATCAGGAGTGGCAGCCACGTTCGCCTAACGGGCTTGAAGACGAATGACGCGACGAGAACAGGCCGCATTTTTGCCTATATTGGGCTTGAAAAGGCAACTATAGGGACAACTGCGGCCCGGCCGAATTGCAAATACTCAAAACTCGATGTACGTCACTGGATGTAAACTCGATGGCCACAAACCAGCCATTGGAGTCGCGAAACTTGTGAGATTTCGTAGCCAGTGGCCTGTGCTGCATATCATCACGGACGTCCCATGGATGACCTCAAAAACTCAACCCGACCTTAAAATGTGTGGACAACAAGACGGATCGATCGCCGTTGGAGTTCAAACAGAGCCGCACATGCTGCTTTGCACATGGTATATGACGTGTCGTGTGCCATTGTGTGTGGCGTCCACACGCCCTTCCATGGTTGGCTGCACCGGACGATGAGCAGCGTGTGATCCTCCTTCCCCCAGCCATCCCCGAGCAGATAAGCCGACCACTACCTTTGCGCCACGTGGCACCCGCCTCGTCCCTTGCTGCCACCGATAAATCGCCGGCCGGCCGGCCTCCATTGTTCCCTAGCTTAGCCAAGCACTCACTACTCGCCTTCCCGTCCTCTAGCGCAAATTAAGGGAAATGGCCACCGCCTTGAGCAGCCTCCGCGCTCCGTCGGCCTTCTCCCTCCGCGTGGCCCCGGCGGCGCCGGCCACCGTGGCGCTTCCCGCCACCGCCATGCCCCCAGGC
>LAPY01003777.1:22805-32870 GCA_000970635.1 Eragrostis tef
ATGGCTGTTGTTAACTGAATCTGTTACTTCACAGCGAGAAGCCCGGAGATAAGTAGACCACATCTTGTATTGTAGTCAAATACAATGTTTTAGTGAATCTGGCCACAGATAAGCAGATATGTTTCATCAGGTATAATACACTATTTTATAAAAATGATCTGGCTAAAAAGAGGCGCATTATGGACCTAAACCATGGGGAAGCTGCCCCAGCTACACAGCAGCATGTTCAGTGGTAGACAACAAATGCCATTTGATGGCGGACATCGTCGCTGGCCAAAATCAATCCAGCTAAAATCTTAGGCACGGTCCGCCACTAACTTAACAAAAGACACGCAGTGGGATAAACTGCTAAATTGGGCGGCAAATAAAACAGCAAGCTGAACAGGCAAAATGAAAACATTCCACGAGGGCCGCCTACCTTTCATACAGATCGTAGCGTACCGTTGCCCACAGGAAAGTACCGAAATGGTATGGCAAGGATGAAGAAACTTTCTTCGCATCTTTGTGATGAACATAGACCGGTGACAAAATCTTCTATGAAAACGCGCAACGCCACCTGTGTAACGCAACACTAGCTCTCACCTTGTAAAAGATTTCACGTTTGACTACCCAACAAAGCACTAGATCAACTTAATATCTCGTGTTTTTCAGGACATCGCAGTACACACTGGCTGCAGTACATTGCACTTGCACATACAACATGGATATACACATAGAATCCATACACACATCCTCAAACTTCAGAGATCACCCTAGTGGACTTTGGCCATTGCATGCCTGGATGGCCTGTGAACCCTCACCTTTGGCTTCTTCTTGCGCGCCAGCTTTCTCTCAAGCACCTTGACCTTTTCGCTAAGATCTGTGATAACCCCCATCTGATCATTGCCAGATGCAAGAAGCTTCTGCAGCATCTCTTTCAGCTTCTGGTTCTCTTCGGCCAGCTTCTTCTCGTCACCATCCTTCAGAGCATCAGGAGTTACTGAGGTAGGCAAAGCTTCTTCAGAGGACTTGCTCTCTGTCTGCACGGCGACATCTTCTTTTGGGTTATCAGCTTCCTCTTCAGCAGAAGTTACTCCTGCTGTGCAGACTGGAGAACCATTCGGCGTCCCATTGCATTCTTCCGTCTCAGAAACCCGCTCATCAACTTCTTCAGCAGAATCTGCTCCCATCACACCTGCTGGAGCTTTCAGCATTCCAGTGCATTCATCTGTCTCGGACACCAGAGCATCTGCGCACGAACTATGTGAACAGACGCTCTCTTCTTGTTCAGCAGCTTGGCTCTCCAGTGACACCTTCATCTCAGGTCTCTCATGCCCTGAGGTAGCATCAACATCAGGACATGGTAATCCACAAGAGTCCAATTCTGGGAAGACAGTTTCGGTTCTAGTATTATCTGCCTCTTCTGCAAGGCTATTGTTACTCTCCAGGATATCGATATCTCCTCCTGTTAGCTTGCCAACTTCATTGTTCTGATCTACATGGGGCGAACCATCCTGGCCAGAAAGCTCAATTTGCATTGCACTGTTCGACTCCTCCAGGACAGTTTGTTCTGGGCCAGAGTCTGACTCCAATGTTGGTTCGACCAAGGCAGACTGAGCAGACTCTGCAGAAGCAACAGGTTCTATATCATCCGTTGGAGCCTCTGGTGATAGTTTGTTAGCATCTTGCGTGCTATCTGCATCTTGTTCGTGCATGTTCGTATCCCTGGCTTCCTCTAGTTGCCCATCTTCATTAAACGTAAATGAGCCAGCTGCAGTAGTTGGATCACGCTCATGTGGCTCTGCGTCCTTCAAAGATACTAGCAGATCCTCCAAGTTAATATCTGGGGTTTCTTCAGCAGGAGAAACACCATGTTTCAGTTCCGGTCTTTCTACACCTACAGCCTCCGTCATCTGATCATCCGTCGAGCCCTCCTGTTTTAACACCACATTGTCAATAGCTGACAAATTCAATCATTACAAAGATTAGTGTATGAATAAAAAGAAAACTCACATTATCAGCTGTCAGTCTATTAACCAAAGACTCTGTTGCCACAGTGGTTTTAATTTCTCTGCTAGGAGAAACCTCTTTATTCAACTCTTCAACATAGAGATTCTGCCCAGTTGAAGCCGTCCATTTCTCCAGCCCACTAGAGTCCACTGTCGATGACGCATCGGGCGATGGTTCCATGGAGTCCACTAGTGGCACCTTTTGCCCTTCATCCGTTATGGCAATATTCTTCTGTTAAACAAAAAACGCAACAACGCTGTCAATAAACAACAGCATAGGTGACATCTTTTTTTTTTTTGAAGCAACAGCATAGATTACATTTTTGAACAATGATGGGGCATTTATGGAAAAGACAACTTACTTCTTCAGTCGTCACTTCTAGCGAACCAGCATTTGGTTCTTCTATTCGGCACTTGTGGTTGTCAGTGGGATGTTCAGGTAAAGCCATGGCAGATATCATATCTATTGACGATGCTCCTTGAAATTCAACCTGTTCTGCAGCTCTCCCCTGTTTCAATATGAAATTTTACATTATGGTTGGAAATTAATTATTCTATGAGAAAAATCAGATACGGCTAAGTATTCAGACTTCCTTTTTAACGAACTATTTTGAAGTTTGCTGTTTGCACTACCTTTTCTTAGAACAATGTGCTAGCTAGTGCAGGTCAAATGTGGGCAGATGCTCCAATTGTCAAACAAGACATTTCATTTTATCAAGGTTCAAGCGTATACTAAGCAATACATACAAATGGAAATTAACTTCTTCACATGGTACTTCCATTGTGTTGGTACATGATTCTTCTGTCTGATTCTTGAGCTCACTGGAATAAGCATCTTGCCCCAATTCCATGGAGACTTCTGGAACAGCATCACACAACTCCATGGAGTCAACGGAAGATGATTCTTTGGCTTCTCTCAGTCCGTCAGCTTTCTCCTCCTGAGACATCTCAAGGTACAGCGGGTGCAACTTAGTAAATTGTCACATTATTTTTTTTAGGAAAAAATTGTCACATTATTAACATATAAACTCCTACTTTGATGAACAATTGAAAAATGAAGTTATAAAGCACTATGAACACAAGTGAAACATACTTTATCCGGAACTTCAGATGTTAAGGTTGGTGCTGCAGTATGGATAACCCTCTCAGCTGTCTCTGATATCTCATCCTCGTTTTCGTGATCAAACTGACTGAATGGTTGTTTGCATAAAGAATCAAGCTTCTCCTGTAAACAAATTAACTCTCGAGCAACGGACTTCCTAGCATCTCTTACACTTGGATGCAAGCCCTGCAACAAGGGTATAAAGGATCACCACCAGTCAGAACCCCCAGCTAGATATTATATGAACAATACCAGAAAAGGTTTAATAATTTATGCCGTTTCAGAAGGAAAAGCTGAAATTACAACAAGGTACCTGGATAGTATCGAGCTTCAGGAGTAAATTCATAATTGCCTCACCAACGGCCATTTGCTCCTTTTCTGTTGGTTTCTTGGATGAAGCTTCAAGGCTTTGCAGCTGCTTCCTCACTCCTTGCATCTGTTCAATCACATCTCTGATCTTCCGGAGCTTATCCAAAGGCTGCCATCTTCGAACATCATACCCTCTGTATGCAGACTGAATATGAACAGCAGCATCTGCTTCTGATAAATTTGTTCTGAATGTCTTGGAATCATCTTTTAGTGTTTCACTCTGAATTATGCCATCCCTGTCTGTGCTCTTGTCAACTTCCTTCAAGGTCTCCGCACCTGCATTTTCTTGGGCGTGGACACTGGTACTACTGTCTTGAACCTTCTGGTCATTATTGTCTTCCTCCAGAGAATGTTTTGCAGAAGCATCTGGCACTGTTTCATTGCTAGACCTCATGTCTTTTTTCATGTCTTCAGGTGATTTTTCTTTCACCTCAGACACAGTTACATGCTTCTTTGTATCGGGCTGTTTAGGCTCCAAGTTCTGGCTTTGGGCCTCGTTCTCATCCTTCTTAGCTTTATTAGCATCCTTCCTGGTTGGTGGGCTGGGAGACCTTGACGAACCATTTCCAGATTTTTTCCTTGGTAACGGATCCACTCTCAAGCAAACAGGGGGCAATTTTGAATGCTTAGCTGTTGGTGATTCACTATGTTTCCCTTTCCCATGTTCTCCTTTCTTTTCAGCACTGCTGGCCTTCTTTTCCTCTTTATTTTCACTCACAGCAGGCTTCTTCTCTTCAGCTTCTTTCTCTGTCATGACTGGAATAGTTCGGTAGGTAACCATCTTCTTTTCATCAGTTTCTTTATCTGACAAAACTGGGATGGTCTTGTAATTTTCCCTTGCTGGTTTTCTTTCACCATTTACTGTCCTAGACATGTCTGGAGTGGTTTTACCGTGTCCTTCCACTGATCTGCCATCTCGATACTCAGTGGTAGTGGGTTGGCTCTCCAATGTTGATCTGCCACCGTGATCGCTAGAGACACTCTTGGCAGTCGGCTTCTGACCCTCAAACCATGACAGGGGAATAATCTTAATCTTGGGTGAAGGAGGAGTTTCTTCAGTAATATTTGAGTTTTCGTCCTTCTCTTTCGACTCTTTAGATTTTTGTTTCGGCTCATCATATCCAGCCGGCATCCAAACTATTGGCCACTGAAACTGTTTCTCCTTTTGGTCATCTTGTCCTTGTTGCTTCACATTGTCTGCCCACTTGCCACCCACAGGAACCCAGCTATTCATGAGCTGTGGTGGCAATTCATAAAGTTTTCCTTTGTCCTTGTCTTCAACGTTGCCTGATGGGAGCCAAATTACAGGATACTGGTTGTTTGGATGGCGAATTATACTTGAATTATCAGCACCCTTTAACTCCTTGTCGAGCTTTCCATCAAGCCTTTCTTCCTCTATTTTCACATTGCTTTTCTCTCCGCCATGACAAACATGATTCGGACATCCACAGCAATGGCTCTTGGACTTGTTGTAATCATGCGGTGTTTGTTCAGTAGGATAAGAATAGGGGCGGGCAAAGTAAGGAGGGAATTCATTTGGATGCTGTGGAAATGGTCCATGGTAATATAGATGAGGTGGAAGTTCTTGAGGGAATGGGGGTCTGAAACCATAATACCCAGGAGGATACGAGTGGTTACAGCAGCAGTGGAACTCAGGCGGATGTGGGTGATGCATACCGGCACTATATGGCCAAGGTCCATAGCTCGGTGGGCGATAAGATGAATCCATTGCCCGGGGTTGACCAGCTTCCCATCCCGGAGGAGGATAGTATGAGTAGGGTGTATGATTTCTGTAGTGAGAGTAGTATGGATCCATGTACTGGCTCGTTGGATACATTATTTACTAGACTACAAAACTAATAGGATAATTTGCCTAGACCTGTTGAACAGGCACTGAGGCTGTGATACCTGCAACAATGCATATGAAATACATGTGAGTTGAATATAAATAGTGGAGATAGAGCAACAAAAACAACAGATATGGAACATACATAATTTCAAAGAAAGTGTTATGGATTAGGAAAATGAGAACCAATGATCGCTTGGTATATTTTAGCCCAGAGACAGCAAGCATTTCGGAATGTGTAAACAAGGGGTATATTGTGGGACCAATGGGGCAATAACTAACAGGAAGAGATTAAAACCGATGTTCTCTGGCTACAGCAAATGTGTTACAAACATGAAATTCAGTTACTCGTGAAATACTCATAGAAAAATATTTAAATTGTATGTCTTATACAATGGGTGTCTAAAGATATTCCGATGAGAAAGCAAATGATTCACCTTGGCTGTCCTTGTTTTGTTAACAGAAATGGTTTTTTGCACGTCCTGAACTACTGTTCACTGATTAGCTGTGTACCCATTTTTTGTAAGCATGACAAATTAATTTACTCTATAATAAGGGCACCGGGATCCCCTTAAGGCAGGGGAAGCGCCTCCTAATAAGGCCAACTAACTAGTACTGTACAAAATAGAGTCATATCATTGCCAATTTTGGATGTAAACGAACCTATAAAAATTAGTAATGTGCAATGGTTGTCTAGAGTCCTCCTATAAAACCGACTCTTGATAGATAATACGCGAAGGATTACTTTTAGAGAAGGAGCACTTGAAAAGCTCACAATGAAATAGACTGAACTGCACTACATAAAATTCCGTTTAATCGTTTCTGATGCATGATGTACCATACATGATGAACAAAAAAAGGGCAAATTTTCTATAGCAAAGCATCTGAAGAACACGATTGAGGTCCTGCAGATATCGGTGAAATACAATCCCACGTGGCTAATCTGCTCCGGAAATCACAGCTGACGACGAGCTAAAATCGCTAAATTCTGAAACCTCACCACCCCAATTTCAGCATCACAAGCCAACTCTGAATCCCTGACTACACAATTCCAACGGCAGATGGCGATTGCGCCCGTCGCGGAGGAAATCCCCCACTAGCAGAATCGAACAGCCAGAACCCAGAACTCTACTGAACTGTAAATACGGAAATGAGAATCTGGAAGGGGGCAACTCACAGTGCGGGTGCGGAGAAAAGCAGCAGAGTGCGGATCAGACGAGCCACCACCAAGAATTTCCACGGGGCCGAGTGACGTGAGCTACCGGCGGGCGAGGCGGTCCGCTTGTCCCAGGCCGTCGTCCTCCTCTCCCCTCTCTTCCTTCTCGCGAGCGCGTTTGGTGCTCTTGCTCTGTTTCTCTCTCTGACAGGATGAGCTCAACGGCCGCGAAGGGTATTTATGTGGGGAAGTTTGGGGAAGAGCGTCGGGATTCGGGAGGGTTCGCGACACGGCGGGGACGGGATGACTGGGCCGCGGGAGGGAGACTCGCCTCTCTTCTGGACGGTTCCGGCCTCCTCGCTTGTTCCCGCGCTTGCGGTAAACGGCTCCTTGCCCATTTTAGTCAGAAAAATAAAACATAATAGTAAAGGAAAATTGTTGGGTGGCTTAATTATCCTGGAGAAAAATGTTCAGTGTCTTAATTGTCCTGACCTATTATTGTTTACATCGTTGATCTAGCATACTAGATGTACTGTTCTTAATATCTAGGTTGTTAAATAATTACAAAATTCGATTTCTTTGCATGATTGAAATGATGGAAACAATTCAATCCGCAAATCAGAGCTCTCGATTGCAAAATTATGAATATGGAAAGGTAACAATCTGAGATACATAATGTTGTTCTTTGGCAGCGCCCTGATTGATGAAACACACTTGCTGGAATGACTTGCACCGTTCCCTACAAGGTTCACAAGAAAGATGCGTGTATCCCAATGCGCTCTCAAACAAGCGTCGGCAAAATTGTTGCACATAACTTGATCACAACGGCACGTGTGTTTAAATACCATACTGCTTGGCTGGACAACACAGTAAACGGATCTAATGCAGATCCATAGAAAATTATAACAAAAACATACTATAAGTATATCAGCACTACGACCTAATTGCTGCAAGTATTCTTCAGGTTTAGCCAGCACAGATGCGTTAAGTACAGCCCAATTTTTCCTTTGCCCTATGGGAACAAAATGGACAGGCATAGTCGCATGAGATGACATCAGAATGCATAGCTCTGAAGATTATTTCCACGGGGCCGAGTGACGTGAGCTACCGGCGGGCGAGGCGGTCCGCTTGTCCCAGGCCGTCGTCCTCCTCTCCCCTCTCTTCCTTCTCGCGAGCGCGTTTGGTGCTCTTGCTCTGTTTCTCTCTCTGACAGGATGAGCTCAACGGCCGCGAAGGGTATTTATGTGGGGAAGTTTGGGGAAGAGCGTCGGGATTCGGGAGGGTTCGCGACACGGCGGGGACGGGATGACTGGGCCGCGGGAGGGAGACTCGCCTCTCTTCTGGACGGTTCCGGCCTCCTCGCTTGTTCCCGCGCTTGCGGTAAACGGCTCCTTGCCCATTTTAGTCAGAAAAATAAAACATAATAGTAAAGGAAAATTGTTGGGTGGCTTAATTATCCTGGAGAAAAATGTTCAGTGTCTTAATTGTCCTGACCTATTATTGTTTACATCGTTGATCTAGCATACTAGATGTACTGTTCTTAATATCTAGGTTGTTAAATAATTACAAAATTCGATTTCTTTGCATGATTGAAATGATGGAAACAATTCAATCCGCAAATCAGAGCTCTCGATTGCAAAATTATGAATATGGAAAGGTAACAATCTGAGATACATAATGTTGTTCTTTGGCAGCGCCCTGATTGATGAAACACACTTGCTGGAATGACTTGCACCGTTCCCTACAAGGTTCACAAGAAAGATGCGTGTATCCCAATGCGCTCTCAAACAAGCGTCGGCAAAATTGTTGCACATAACTTGATCACAACGGCACGTGTGTTTAAATACCATACTGCTTGGCTGGACAACACAGTAAACGGATCTAATGCAGATCCATAGAAAATTATAACAAAAACATACTATAAGTATATCAGCACTACGACCTAATTGCTGCAAGTATTCTTCAGGTTTAGCCAGCACAGATGCGTTAAGTACAGCCCAATTTTTCCTTTGCCCTATGGGAACAAAATGGACAGGCATAGTCGCATGAGATGACATCAGAATGCATAGCTCTGAAGATTCAGTACTAGATACTTGCATAATCAGTATGAAGTCACAACAAAAGACTAAATCAGTGACTTCAGCGTAGTCACCGCAACAGAAATACAGAACATTGACCACTTAGAGAGAAAGGTAAGCTGTTTAACATGCAGGCAGTGTTTGAGGTCAAAGGCAGAGAAAAGGGTCACTACTTGAGAAATCAGATCCTGCTTTGAGGCTCGGAATGGCACCTAAATCATAAAATCACCTCTCCAAAACATGCACTTTGCAGCCTCCACTGGCCCACTTTGCGGATTGCAGAACCGTCAGTTTTGTATGCATGTCTACCTGCGCAGCGTAAGTTTCGCCAGTTCTCAAAACAAGGTACATCCTTTGCAGCGCTCGGGCGTTCTCAGCGACGAACATGAGGAAATCAAGCTCCCTTTGCTCCGCATGGAAGTCACGGAAAAACAGTATGTTGAGCCGAGACTGGACGCACTCAATGGGAGCGGTTCCCTGCCAGAACTTGCTGTTGAGGTTGGCAGTGGGCTCACAGGCTTCCACAGACTGCAAATTACACGTTTAGCGCATGGTTCAGCCATTGATGTATATAGTCCTGAATCATGCAGCAGCATTCTAGTGCTGTCTAGTACTGATGATGGAATGCCGGCCGAATAATGAGAGAGGAGGAACTGGAATTACCCGGACACACAGGGTGTTAGTACTGGGAAAGCATCTGAGGAAGCTTGGAAGCATCTTGACTTCATTTGAGACTCCGAAGTGCAGGTGCGGTGTCAGCACCTGCACGCTTGGGACAGTTGTGCTTGGGCTAGCCTTCGTTCCGGCCTGCAATGCTCCAAAAGAAATGAAATCACAGGCCATTATCATTAGGCTCGTGGATCGCCACGTATCCATAGAGTTGTCAGGTATCGAAACTGAGAAAGGAAACCAAGACCTTGATGACAGTGTTACCGATCTCCAGGACGTGTGCTCCTGGATCCAGGTATCCCAGCGTAATCAGCCGAGGAGCAGCATGGCCAATCTTGATCCTCGTTTCCATTTTCCTCCCGCTGGAACGGTTGCTCGGAAGATTCCAGATGATGAGCCGCTCTAGGGACGGGGCGTCCACCACGGCCACTTCCCTTACGTCTGACATGCAGAACAGCGCGCAGCGCAGGCTGTGGCTGGCGAGACGAACCGTCAGTCGGTCCAAGCTTCCGAAGACGGTAAGAATCTCCAGCACCGGGCTCACGGCGAGCACGAAATCGAGGTCGCGTTCGTTCGTGACGACGCAGCCGAGGACGAGCTCCAGCAGGTTGGGGAACGAGGCGCCGCGCGGGAGCAGGGCGGTGTCCGGGAACTCCCACGCGCCGAGGAACAGGCGGCGGAGGGAGGGGCAGCTGAAGAGCGCGGCGGGGAGGCGCAGGCCTGCGATGGGGAACGGGCGGTTGACGAGGACGAGCTCTTCGACGCCCTTGGTGGCGAGGTGTAGGAACCAGCGCGCG
This sequence comes from Eragrostis tef, assembly GCA_000970635.1. NCBI lineage: Eukaryota > Viridiplantae > Streptophyta > Magnoliopsida > Poales > Poaceae > Eragrostis > Eragrostis tef. Next base: position 32,811 of record LAPY01003777.1, read on the forward strand.
AGCACGGCGCGGTCCGCGTCGACGGCCTCCATGAAGCCGCAGGTGAGGCTGGCCGAGGGG
>LAPY01003778.1:3575-15027 GCA_000970635.1 Eragrostis tef
GGCAGGAATAGGTGGGTTTTCGTGGGGCAGCTTTGCTTGAAAGATGAAAAGAGAGAATGAAAGAATCATTGACGGATTGACGGCGGGAGGGTGAATAAACATGACACGCCGTTGGATGGCAATCTAACAGTGTCAAGATCGTCAACAAAAGCAACTTCAATATTTTTTTTCAGTTAAAAATCCTCTTGTGTCTGGAGATACAATATAGGTTGGAGATCTTTTACGGAGTTTGCGAATAACGTAGGCCATCCGTTGCCTTAAATTTAACGCTCTATAATTAAAGGTACCTACCAAAAGGTACAAAAGTATTGATAGAGGTACTTAAGTATGAAGGATAAACAAGTAATTTTAGATGGCGAGTAAATATGGAACGACAGTGCAAAGAGGAAAGAAATCACCGATGCTTCTTCTCTATTTACGTTGTTTTAATGTCATTTACTTGGTTCTGATCATGATTTTTCTTTGAATAACGCAAGAACACAACTGCGGCCTAAGTACCACGACGAGGCCATTCTGGTAGTGGTAACCTAGATGCATGCCCATCTATGGCCGCTATAGGTGTCAGCGGCGATGATGTAGACGCGTCAGAGGAGCCATTTTGTATCATCATTATTTTGCTAATTTACATGATTTTTCACAAAGTACATGTTTCAGATTTTAGACTAGATGCGTTGGGTGCCAAAATTATAGAGCGAAAAGAACGGGCATGAACAAAATTGCCAAAGATCACACATTTCTTTTTGAAAGAAACCATTACATGTTGCAAACTGATTTATAGATTTTTCCTTAGACCCATCTCGTACACTGTACACTGAGTAAGCAACAAAAAACATAGTAAATAATCATTTTTTTTTACATTCACCATGCTTCATTGGAATAAGTCGCACCTGCCTTACCCTACTTGGCCCCTTCTCACGACTCACCTCCATGAAAAATCCTCACGCATTAATTAATGGTTGCTCATCCCTCTATGGCAATGAGAGAGAGAGACTGATATAGAATGTCATCTTTTCCAGGAAGGAAATAAAATGGAGCCAATAATTATGATGTAAAAAAATGCTATTAATTAGTTTCTATGTTATGATAATTTTTATTCCGTACCTTGCCCTTCTCTTAATCAACGGTCCACGTTACAGTACCTCTTAATACTTCCAGTTACCTCGCAAACACCGTAAAACAAACACCGTAAAATCTCTCGGTTGGTTGAGCCATTTCATCAAGAGTCTCAAGAAGCAGCAGTAGCAGAAGCACGGCCGCCGCGGGTGTCTTCTTCCACGAGCAGCGTCGGCGGCATGTCGTGGTTCTTGTCGTTGCCGGTTTCCCTCGGTCGTCGCCGGGCGGGCCCTTCGGAGGGTGACCCTCATCTTTCTTCCTCGCCGCCCGGTCCTGGGCCGCCAGGCCCGCCACCACGTTCGCCTCCCGCAGCCCACCCGTCGCGGCAGCGTCCACGCCGCCGTCGCCGTGGCCTACTCCTCCTCCATGGCACAACGTCGCGATTGCGACGTCGGATTTAATCGGTCCGTCCGGCTGCGGCTGGCGAGCGGTAGAAGCCAAAGCAGGGCGCTGGAGCTGGAGCTGGAGCTGGAGCGGGAGGGACGACGCCGCCGGCGCCATGGCCGTTGCTTGGTTGCCTGAGCTCGGATCGAGCTCTCTCTCACAGTGATGTCTCTCTGCCGCTGGATGCCCTTTGTGCTAGCTGATGGAGCGATGGATGAATACGCTTGCAGCTGGTAGCTACTTGTAATATCTTTCGGTGTGTACTGGAGGCTGGAGCTGGAGGTAGACGACGAGGACGCAGCACCAGAGTTGACTCTGCTGCTCATGTGTGTTCAGACGTACTTCAGACTATGCCAAAAGTACCAGGTCAAGTCTACGCCTGTGCTTGTCTTACTAGTTCGAAACAACCAATGGGCTCTCTGTCGTCGGCTTGGCAGATGCGATGCGCCTTTCCCACTCACAGTGGCCGCATATGTATAGTGGACGATGACAGTTAACGGCTACGAACCGTGTGGTCATGAGCCGTGCCGTGTGCTGCCTCATCGACGACGACCTCGTACATGGGTCCAAAACAAACATGTCCACGTACACGGGTCAATGCATACTCGGGACGAGATTCCTGTGCCACATCACTTGCCAGCTCGGAGAACCACACGAAATATTTTTCTTTATGAAACACAATATAGACGCAACCTGACGTCGTCTTCTACTAAAAGAATACTCTCTCCGTTTAGGAATATAGTGTTCATTTGTCCTAAGTCAATTTTTTTAAACTTTAACCAACAATATATAAAAATATATATTGTTTTGAACTAAAAGAGTTACATATTATGATAGTTCATTTCATGATGAATCTAGTAACACATTTTTGTGGTGTCAATATTTATGATTTTTTCCATAATTGATTGTCAAAATTTGAAAAGTTTGACTTAGGACAAAACTCAATGAACACTATATTTCCGGACAGATGGAGTAATTAGTAATAAATGCAACACCACGTACACTGAGGCAGCGGGCCAAACCCAGGTGACCATGATTCCACCAGAGGGGAAGATATGCTCAGTTTGATAGCATTGCAATTACTTGCAGGAAATAGGAACTCGGTTCCCTTCATCCTAAAGCTTAATAATATAATCATCATTCTTTTTGTGAATCATGCATGTATTTATTGACTTTAACATTAATTATCAGTAGTTACATGAGTCAGTTCAAAAAGTCATAAATAACCCATTAAAAAGAGTCACGGATTGGTTAGATGCATACTGAGATTACTTTGAAGTGTCACTTATGTTTTGACCATTTCAGAAACCTGCTTAAAGAGTTCTTGGTAAGGCTTCAAGCTAAAGCAAACGTTTTCTCGTAGCGGGAAAATTAAGAAGGGCAAAACATAGAGTTTTCTTTTGGCATAAAAAATAATATTTTTGCTAAACTGTACTATGATGACCCTTATTTCTGCCGGCATGAGATTTTTTTTTGCGGTGGAAAAAACACCGCAAAAAAATCTCATGCGGGCATGAGATTGACAGAGATTTGTACCGCACATTGACGAGCAACAAATGAAATACTCTTGAATTAGTGATACATTTCAAGCAAAGGTCGTGGTAATCTGGTGCATGCGTCTCTAGACATGATCTCCTTCAGACGATCCATGATCGATGCAAGACGAAACCACAAATATCTACCAGTACTAGATGTGTACCACACCTCACAGTTTTACATCAATTATAAATGAGCTTTTTTAACATGACTGAAGTACGTCCTGCAAGTGGTTTTATCAATTATAACTTCAGTGGCAATGAAAATTGTGGCATTAATAAAATCTGGTGCCATCCAATTTGATGTTACTTATCAACTGATTGATATATTTTAAATGGTGCTTCCAAAAAAAAGATATATTTTAAATGGTATAAAATTAAAAAATAAATAAATGGTCATTGCTTTTTCTTTTTCTATGAACAGGTAAGTATGTTGCTTCCGTCCATTGACTACACTGATTAAGTCGTCTGAGATGTCTAAATCATGCACATGTAGACTTGATTAGTAATTATGCTCTTGCGCAAGTTCTTGTCTGCAGGGCAACTACTCTGAACAATAACAAAACTTCATGACACACACAATTTGGATGATTCATCTAGAGCAGTTGGAACACATTGACAATTTTCATTATTTGAAACAGAAAGGAAAAAAATGGCTAGCATCATCTGAAAGTAGTCAACTTGCAGCGAGAAAGCAGCATCGAACTAGTTTCTAGTTTTTGTAGTCTTGTTGTAGAAAGCATAGTAAGGAAACTGAAATGAGAAATGCTAGCAGGAAGAAGAAAATCATACTATTTATCAGGTTTTTAGTTGAGAGAAGAAATAAAGATCTGCACTCCTCACTCAAAAACACCCTTACAACCAGCCAAAGGTCCTAATGATTAGTACCGATTCAAACAATTGGTTCAAAAGAAAGTACCGATTCAAACCAGAATTCGTAAAGGTAAAAAAGTATTACAATATGGTAAACTTAAACTATCTGCATATGATTAGTCATTTCGCTAAACTCCACTAGAGCTTCGGGCGAACATGTAAGAATTAAGATCATCCGTCAATGCAGCTCTGAACCAAGACAACACTGCTTGTCTGCCGCTGGAGAGACGCATGCTAACTATTGAGTATACGTATGTAACGGCATCAGGATCCTTCAAGTACACATATTAACATGTAGAGACAGGAAAGCAGCCATCAGTATCCGACATCAACGTGCCACAATGGAATCTGATCGGACTTCTGACATAAATCAAACACAAGAGGGTACAAGATAGTGATCTAATATAGGAGTAATACATGTAACAACAACCTACTGGTTGCTTCTGCTTCATATGAACATCATCAACAACCATCCCCGTCACATATGTTTACCTACAAATTTTATCGTGTAGCCGGCCATGAACTTACAGCTAGAGTTTCAAGAAACAGCAGCAGAAGCAGAACCAGGCCCTCGCCTGCTATCCTTTCGCCGGCGGCTGGAGGGGTTTCCAGCCTGGTCTCGGATCGCCGGGACGCCCAACTTGGCCTCCCCTTGCTCTCAACCTGACCTCCACCGCCGGCGGCATGCTTTTGGCAGCAGGTGCGGCGGGGACCTTGCGGCGCCTTGTTGATCCTTCTTGGTAGCAAACAACGACCACCGCAACGCCTGCTGAGACGGCAACGGGTTTCGGCGGCAGGATGGTGGAAAGAGAGGACAGGCGCCGCAGGAGATGACGCGAGAGGGAGGACATAGGCAAGGACGCCATGGCTGTGGTCTCTCTCTCTCTCTCTCTCTCTCTCTCTCTCTCTCTCTCTCTCTCTCTCTCTCTCTCTCTCTCTCTCTCTCTCTCTCTCTCTCTCTCTCTCTCTCTCTCTCTCTCTCTCTCTCTCTCTCTCTCTCTCTCTCTCTCTCTCTCTCTCTCTCTCTCTCTCTCTCTCTCTCTCTCTCTCTCTCTCTCTCTCTCTCTCTCTCTCTCTCTCTCTCTCTCTCTCTCTCTCTCTCTCTCTCTCTCTCTCTCTCTCTCTCTCTCTCTCTCTCTCTCTCTCTCTCTCTCTCTCTCTCTCTCTCTCTCTCTCTCTCTCTCTCTCTCTCTCTCTCTCTCTCTCTCTCTCTCTCTCTCTCTCTCTCTCTCTCTCTCTCTCTCTCTCTCTCTCTCTCTCTCTCTCTCTCTCTCTCTCTCTCTCTCTCTCTCTCTCTGACTGATGCAGCTGGTGAATGGTAATCGAGCAGTACTAATATATATACTAGTTGATGATCGATGGGGAGCACGCAGCGCTAGGGTGAGGACTGAGGACCAAGGGATGCAATCGATTTAGGTGGTCCTTGACTTTTCAGTTGGCTGTTTTCCTGTGTGTGTTCAGACTTGAGAGTCTCTGAGAAGTCGAGCTTGATTTCTTATCTGTACTACTTGTATTTTGTACCACCAGCCCGGGCAGTTGACTTTAAAACGCGCGTATGTAAGTTCAAAAACTTGCAACCACATTACGGCTAGTGTTGGACTGCTGGTCCACAGATACATTGGTCACCGATTCTCCCATCTCGCTACATCACATAGTTTGCGAGAAGTCTCTATAGATCTCTACCACTTATCTGAGTGTGGAAATCCCAAAAGCACCTCGATTGTCTTGTTTTGAAATGTGCGTAAGCCTGTCAGTGCATGTGAACTTGGGAGAGGAATCGAACCATTCATCCTCTGACCTGGCGCGAGTCCACAGCAAAGAACTTGATACGACCACGATCGCACAGCCGCGAATGATGTAAAGAGTAGTAAACTGTACTGCTTAATTGTGCTGGCATATCATCGAACAGGCCACTACTCTAAGAAATGACCATGTCACGTAATATTTTGTCCTCAAGAACGATAAAAGATTATTTATACAAGAGCAGTTCGCCAACTCATCGAAATGAGGTTTCTTATCACAATAAAGGGACAAATTAGCTAGAAAACATCTACCAGATCTTGTTTATAAGTCAACTTGCAATGTCATATATATATGAGGACGTTGATGCCATATTTTGTATGCCGAAAATGTCCTCGTGCGCTCAGGGGATAGTTGCGCATACTACATCCGACGTTCAGCACCGCATGCATTGAGATTCGAAGCACCGGTTAGCTTGTCATTAGACCCTGTTCTCAAACTGCTAATCGTCTGACAGCAATAACAAACAGAAATATCATTTTTATTTTCCAGTGACATGAGATAAATAAGGTGTAATCCGTACTCTTTTTAAAAAAAATTACACTCACATGCACGCACACTCAACCCTACGAACATACGTACGCAAATCCTACCCCTATGAGCACCTCCGAAGGACTGAACATCCGACAGATCTGGAGATTCCCGAAGTCACCAAAGGCGCCGCTTGCCACTTAACGCATAACGGGGTAAATTCTAGAAAATTCGCTCCCATCAGGAGTCAAACCCAGGACCTCAAAGGTGTTACTCGGGTTCCTTAACCACTAGGCCATACATCGTCGTTTGTAAGAAAATGTTCTCAAGTGTAACGTGATAATTACATGTATTATAATATCAAATAATAGTATGTATAAACTACAATTCATGTAACGACATCAATACGTGAACATCAATAACATGTTCTCAAAGGTGGTTTGATTAGAGCCTTCGGTATCTTAGCTATATTTTTCATAAGTTTTAATATTTTAACAATATTATGTGACCATCTTACAACCATAAATATGAGATGTGTCGAATCAAGCACCGCAAATATGCATGGGCCACCCTACTAGTTTTGTGGTATTTGCTTGTATTTCCATTTTTTTCTCTTAACGTGTTTTCCTTGAGCTCACTGTTATATTTGAAAGGAGCTTCCCAAAATCCACACCTCATGACCTCAAGGTGAACATCATGATTGGGGACATAGATTGTTTCATGTAACATAGTCCTTTTTGTTTTCATCATTCACCCCCACCCTACCTTCCCAAAATGTTGGATGTATATATGAACTCAAATCTATCAGTAATGTTCAGGTCGGCCACTGGCCTACCGTAGGGTGCATCAAAAGAATATTTGAAAGGAGACTCCAATCATTTTCGTTACAGAAACAACATGTAAATAGAGGATAAAAATGGACTGGAGGAAAAGCACACAGCAAATAGTTCTATTCCTATATAGGATTTCAACGAACATAACCTATCGATTGGCGATTGTTTTGTGTCATCATCACAACCAACGGAGAGCGAGCCAGACGTTCACTTTGTTTTCCTCTGCTCTCCCGAATCTCATCCATATTTGCGCCAGCTGACACCTGATCAAGAAGCTTTCGAAAGTCTTACACTGGTGGGGGAGGGCGTCTGCAGCCGGCGCACCATGGTGTTCTGGGTTCTGACCGTTAGGTGCTTCCCTCGGCACCGCGTCAGGTGCACCGGCAGGAGGAGGACGATGAGCATTAGCTACCTGCCTTTGAACCCCCGTCACTTGACGAGCCAACACATTTGCGCCACCAGCATCACCACCAGCAGCAACATCTGGTGCACCGGCAGGAAGAGGAGCAACATCAGTTGCCTGCGCCAAGTTGCCCCTGAATCTCCGCCGCTTGATCCATCAACACAATTAATTGCGCGCCAGCAGCACCACCAGCAGGAGGAGGAACGAGTCGAGCGACGATGGCTCAAAGCTTCCGTGATCTCCCGATCTCTTCCAGTTACTCTCGCGCACACCTCACACTGGTTAAAACATGGATTGAGTCATGCAGCTGTTCGATCGAGCCCTTCTTATAATCGGACAGGTCAAGCTTCTGCGTTAGTTGGAAACCACCGGAAGTTCCCGTAGTTGTTAGATGCTCTGGTTGCCCAATACGAGGCTTCTGGTGACAACTAACCGTTCAGTTTAATCTTATTTGCTCGATAACTACTGCAATGCATGCATCTAGGCCATGTTCAAGATCAAGACCCAGTTATATTTGGACAGTCAAAGTTTCAGTTGGTGGTCACCAAAAGTCTGGTAGGGTTCCAAGGTGCAAAACCTGCTTTTAATTCGTTCGGAGCTACCAACGCGCATTTCAAATTGCAGAACTTATTAATTGGTATTAGTTTCCACCTAGCTTGCGTCAACACAAAGGGGTGATGCACATATATGTTGACCTCGCTCAGGCCGTTCGGTCACACGCATGAATAGCTACCTAATTGCTGAGTTGTCATTCAGGCTCAGATCGGCAGAGAGCAACTAGTTGAGAAATGATAAAACAGGCATAAATTTGTTACTTTTTGGTTTCCGTTTAGAAAAAAAAAAGAAACTTGAAGCACTATGTTGTTGTGTTAAAAGCAATGGTAGCAAAATAGTTCAGAAATTTAATGATAACTTTTTTATTATATTTCTTCTATTTGTTTGCACTATACTACAAAACCATTTTGTAGTACAGAAGAAAAGTCCAAGTAGCGGATGACTGCCAGTTCATGGTGCATGTCCTTTGTAGTTGATCTATTCATACGGAAAATTTCTAATAATTTATTGTTAAATACATCTTTAGAATATATTGGCTGTGATACTTTGATTTGCTTAATGAAATAGAATTTTTGCTTTATTTAAATACATAAGAAACACACTCATTGATGAACTAGAGCTTGATTTGCAATAACGATGACCCTTCTCCATGCAAACCACGACAATCGAAGAACAGGAGGCAAGGATGAACAGAAACATTGAAGAACGATCTTGAAATTGGTCTCATCGAATGGGATAATGTTCCTAATGGTATTTTGTATTTTCTTATCGGTTCCCGGCCCTTAGTAAAATTCTGGTTTTCAGTAGCGGCTCGTGTATGTTATTGTCTGCATCTGAACTGCGTTGTAGGAAAAATATTATATCATGATTTTTTAATAGAAAAAAATAATAACAAGGTCAATAACTATGCATCAGGTGAACGAAAATCCTTTTAAGTAACATTTTGCATGATAAAAATGCTAGATATTGAGAAAGCAGAAAGACACATAAGCACCGTGTTGCTAAGTCATTTGTAGAACAAAATGCTTTATTGGTTGCCACATGGCAACAATACAATGTTTGGTAGTGTATAGTTAATTATTTTTGGTAAATATTTGATCATCCAAACAACCTGGAAACGTCGTAAAAGATAATACTTATATCTTGCTATGAATTCCATTTGAGCAATTGATTTTTTTGAATGGATATCTATGTTACCATAGTTGACACAATATTCCACCAAAATCTAGTGAAAATGAATAGTTGTCATACCGAAGTGTCTTTGTTTCCTTTAGGTGCCCCATACCTAATTGATACATTTCATTGTAAGCTACAAGTTAACAACGTAGATCAATGACTTCAAGGATTTTTAATGCTCCAAGAAGATCTGCTCTCTACACCAAATAAAGCATTAGAAATTGGTGAAAGTTGTATTATCTCAAGTATTCCATGAGGAAAAGACATTAGAAATGGATGGAGGTATGTAATAAGCTGTCGCCAAGATCAACAATGCCATGTCTCACACGAGACCTTTGTAACCTTGCATAGAGATAGTCGCCCCTACATGAATTTCCTACGCTTGGTGACCACGATCATGTAGAACCTCTTGACAAAGGATGACGTGTATTGTCACTGTTGCGGGGTGCTTAAGGACCCGACAGTTCATCTATTGCTGCAGGGTGCATTCCTTTGTGATCCAGATGTGCATGATGTTGCCTAACACACCATAGCCAAACACCCTCCTCTCCAGCTCATCAGGCATACAAAAAAATCTCAGCCACACCCTCCATGGCTCCCCAGCCAATCAATTCGCTTCAACATATGCGACCCCGCTCCTCAGCTAGCCATCATAAGGAATGCACGTCTAATTCGTGCTCGAGCCATGGCACCTGTGTTGTTCGGAGAGAACCTCATTCCAATGTTATTAATACTGGCAAAAACTTTTATGGAGGCCACCACCGGGTTACCTCGTATGAGCTACCACGCATTGTGATCCATGACCCGGACAATGTTACACACATGTTGATGCTCTTCTTTTGCGACATTGATTGGTACTTTGCCGGTTTTCAGTGGTGTGTGGTAGTTGTAGTTGTACTGCCTAACGGCACTCTGCAAGAGAACTGGGGCCGAAGGTTATTCAATTATCTCATTGATAGGATTGAGGTTCCGACATTCTTGCATCCTGTGAAAATAGGCATTTCATCCATAGTAGATATGATTTACTTTGGCCCCGCTCATGATTTTTGATGTTTTGTTATATTATTTGTTGAATTAGTAATATGCATTGTGCAAAGACTTTTCAAGTCCTGAGGTTATGGTTGACGTCTTCAACATGTTGGCCAGATTTGAAGATGAAGTCTATGTCCACAACAATGGAGAGGTGAGATGATTGACTCCAGCCTGAAAGATGACCTGAAAGTAGCCATCGGCAGGATCATCATTGTCTTCTGCGAGGCGATGAACGAGGTTGAGAAAAATCTACTCCTCACCCATGCCGGCCTTGGCAGCCATGAGTACGCCTAACCCCTCACCATTGACCAATGGAACCTCCCGCACTCATGGAGAAGAGCTCATGTAACATGCTGATGGCGAGGAGGCGGGGGCTCATGGACCTCAACAATGATCAAGCTTGATCCAAAAAATGCTCACTTGGCATCCCACGGGTTCCCAACAATATAATGACCCTCGCTGACTTGATTGGGTCTGATCGACATGCTACAAATCATCAACCGAGGGAACCTGAGAAGGGCGACTGACTTCCCCGAACCAACCTTTGTCATGCCATGAGGAGGAAGGGGGAGAAGAGGATGAATGAATGTGCATCTTATCACTATTTATTTGTGTTAGTTTAACCTTTGAGCAGAGACGTAAACTACTTCTGCGCTCAATGCTAATTAACCTGGTTGTAAAGAAGATTCATTCAAACTAGATTGCATCTAAGCCACGATTTTGGAGAAAGCTTGCATGTATTTCGCTAGCATGTTGTCCCTTATGTGGTTGTCTATGATTCTGCTCTACATGATCTCTTGATGAATAGCTTGATGGGACGCCGCCCTATGTTGAGTGCGAGGCTGCACGTGACCCTCAGCACGGCGTAGCCCAGGAGCCAGTAGCCTGCCATGAAGGCCACCATGACGTCGACATTGCGCCATCGATCCCCGCGGCCTTCGTGGCGCAGCGCACCTCGTCCCCGGTGGCCACACAGGTCCCCAGCGCCCGCACCAAGCACCTCCCGCCGCCGGTGAACTCGTTGATTAGCAGCGCCTCGAACGGCCAGTTGAAGAGCGACATGTAGTGCATGAGCACCCAGAACCCCGGCATCGCCGACCGCGCGATGAAGTAGCCCGAGAAGATGGAGGAGGAGCCCATGACGTACGCTCTGTACCGCCGCGTTCCCCACCACAAAGTCCGGGGCCGCCGCCGCGAAGCACACCACCACCGAGTTGGCCGTGTAACGGATGAGCTAGCCACACAACCAGCTGCAGGAAGTAGCCGAACGCCGCCGC
>LAPY01003781.1:10820-23582 GCA_000970635.1 Eragrostis tef
GTGGGCCCGGGCGACGGCGCCTGCAACGGCACGGACGGGTGCTGCCAGATGGCCATCCCGCCGGGGATCACGTCCTTGGGCCTCTTCTTCGACGAGAGCTCCAACATCACCGGCGCCGTCTCAAGGTACAACCCGTGCGGCTACGCCATGGTGGTCGAGAAGGCGTCCTTCAAGTTCCGGACGAGCTACGTGACAACCAGCGAGCTCACGGACGTCGCCGACGGGCAGGTGCCGGCGGTGCTCGACTGGGCGGGGGGCAACTAGACGTGCGACGTGGCCATGGGGAACAAGGCCACGTACGCCTGCGAGCGACCACAGCGTGTGCGTCAACTCCACCAACGGGCCGGGGTACCTGTGTGCAAGTGCTTGGATGGGTATCGAGGAAATCCTTACAAACCTGATGGATGCCAAGGTCAATATATATCTTCCCTCACTTCATTAGTTAAAATATTTTGTTATGATTGTAGATAGTCCTTCCACGGTCCGTGCTGTGCTGTCAAACTTTTCAAAACAGCATTGACCCACAATAAACTCAAATTTCGCAAATTTCTATGCTTAGCTTTTGTGCAAGGTGTCTGTACCTTTTATTCTGAAGCTGATGCTATATACAGTTCACGTGTGATTAATTTTTTATTTCTTTTTTATCAACTGACTTGGCGGATCATCAAGGTTAACGCCAAAACATTTCTATTTTCCTAGATAAACTGACTGAAAACTAAACTAAACATAGTTAAATCGTATCTTAGATGTCTATTTTTTCTTTCTACTGGCTTGCTGACCACAACCAAGCAAATATAAATGTTTTTGGCTTTCTAGTCACCACTGTGAAATAGGAATAGTTACCTTCATAATAATCTATTATATCTGGATTATGGACGGACTTCCTTGCTGATTGATATGCTAACTTCCTGATGAGCACGATGTGATTCTGAATCCTTGCCGTGCGGCAGTGCTGCTGCTCAGTGCTCACTCGTGAGCCCCATAAACGTTCGTCAAGTTTGATGGCAGTAGATGAGGGAGAAACTTGCACGTGCACGTGCATACAGCGCGATAAATTTTTCCTACCTGGATCACAGCCGGTGCTTCAGGGCTTGAGAACTTAGCGATGGTTCGACATGGGCGCTTGGCATCGTTGGCTGGTACCTTGGATAATAGATGGTCTTCCACACGTGCTGGGCTGGCACCGGCGAGGTTGCGCATCGTACTGGAATCAGGATGCATGCGCCGCTTTTTATGGAGGTGATGTGCAGAGGATCCGATCGACTTTCATGCCGGTTAGACGATAGGGATGGTGTCGTGTTTGTCTCAATGTTTGTTTAGATCGGTTTGGAGTTCCGTTTGTTTACAACAAAAAATTCTTCAGTTCCGGTGTATGGAAATCTCTACCTCACGTACTACTGCATGTTATGATGCCTAGAGATCCAACGGTTACAATAAGTTCAACAACCTCATTAACGGTTAGATGTTTTGCTTTTTTGTGAGAATTTAAAGGATTTTTCTCCGATTAACGTGGAGGCCTAAAAAAAACCTCCAATTAGTAAATATAAGATAGAAATGATACTATCGAATTAGTCTATACTCAAATTATTTCTTATATAGCCTTATAATTATCAGTACACACATTGATTATTAGTTGCATAACACCAGTTGCCAGAAGTACACCTTAGAGAAACTAAACACGAGCTAATGAGATAACATTTCTGCAGACATTGACGAGTGCAAGGAAATGGAGCATCCATGCTCTGCCCATGCTAAATGTCAGAATACCCCCGGAGGTCGTCGGTGCATATGCCTTCCAGGTCGTCGATTCAATATTGATTCTGGCTGCGAGGTGGATTACCGTGTGCCAGCAGTTGGTATGTCATCTCTCCATCTCTCTACCTCGTCCACCATTTTTTCTTTTCTTTCAGACAACCTCATACTCTTTTCTTCTTCTTTTTTTTTTTTTCCTAGATAAACTGACTGAAAACTAAACAAAACATAGTTAAATCGTATCTTAGATGTCTATTTTTTTTCTACTGGCTTGCTGACCATAACCAAGCAAATATAAATGTTTTTGGCTTTCTAGTCACCACTGTGAAATAGGAATAGTTACCTTCATAATAATCTATTATATCTGGATTATGGACGGACTTCCTTGCTGATTGATATGCTAACTTCCTGATGAGCACGATGTGATTCTGAATCCTTGCCGTGCGGCAGTGCTGCTGCTCAGTGCTCACTCGTGAGCCCCATAAACGTTCGTCAAGTTTGATGGCAGTAGATGAGGGAGAAACTTGCACGTGCACGTGCACACAGCGCGATAAATTTTTCCTACCTGGATCACAGCCGGTGCTTCAGGGCTTGAGAACTTAGCGATCGTTCGACATGGGCGCTTGGCATCGTTGGCTGGTACCTTGGATAATAGATGGTCTTCCACACGTGCTGGGCTGGCACCGGCGAGGTTGCGCATCGTACTGGAATCAGGATGCATGCGCCGCTTTTTATGGAGGTGATGTGCAGAGGATCCGATCGACTTTCATGCCGGTTAGACGATAGGGATGGTGTCGTGTTTGTCTCAATGTTTGTTTAGATCGGTTTGGAGTTCCGTTTGTTTACAACAAAAAATTCTTCAGTTCCGGTGTATGCAAATCTCTACCTCAGGTACTACTGCATGTTATGATGCCTAGAGATCCAACGGTTACAATAAGTTCAACAACCTCATTAACGGTTAGATGTTTTGCTTTTTTGTGAGAATTTAAAGGATTTTTCTCCGATTAACGTGGAGGCCTAAAAAAAACCTCCAATTAGTAAATATAAGATAGAAATGATACTATCGAATTAGTCTATACTCAAATTATTTCTTATATAGCCTTATAATTATCAGTACACACATTGATTATTAGTTGCATAACACCAGTTGCCAGAAGTACACCTTAGAGAAACTAAACACGAGCTAATGAGATAACATTTCTGCAGACATTGACGAGTGCAAGGAAATGGAGCATCCATGCTCTGCCCATGCTAAATGTCAGAATACCCCCGGAGGTCGTCGGTGCATATGCCTTCCAGGTCGTCGATTCAATATTGATTCTGGCTGCGAGGTGGATTACCGTGTGCCAGCAGTTGGTATGTCATCTCTCCATCTCTCTACCTCGTCCACCATTTTTTCTTTTCTTTCAGACAACCTCATACTCTTTTCTTCTTCTTTTTTTTTTTGCGAAAGTGACAACATCATACTCTGTTGAGGCATATTTGGCATTGCCAAATTACTCCAGTTTAAGAATTCTTGTATCTGGTCATTCCTACCTCAGGGAATATTTCTGGTTGCAGCTATGAATTGATTTAGGGTGTTTAGTTGAGCTATTTTTTCGTTCTTTATTTAGGAACAAACATATATTTAAACCACTTCATTTTATCTTGCAAACTTCAAATCTTTTGAAGTTAATGTTCTTTAGCTTGAGCTACCTCGGTATAGCCTAATGCAACAAGATCACCTTTGTAAACAATTTCCTAGAAATTTCATTGTGATGTTTTTATTTCTCCACTCACTTTTGACGCAAAAATATTATGTAATGATTTATAATATCATTATGAAAATTACAGCTTTTCGATATCCATCCTTCTAAGGGTAAGGAGTCCTCTACTGACATTCCATCCAAATATCCAATCTGCTTTCATTTTTCACCATGTTCTAACTTCCTCAAAAAATAGTACTAGAAATACGGTCCTACTAAAAACCACTTCACCAAATTAATAAATTCACTGTGGCCCCTAATCATCGTCATATAGTTCATCGTATAAATTGGAAGCTTGAATCCCACAACGCATGTCACATTTATTAGCTGAAGGGAATATTGCATAAACTTCAGGAAACTCTTCATTTGAATTTACCTATATATGTTATTTGTGAGAAAAAAGTCCACATAATATTTTGCCATTGTTAGATTTTCCTCGGTGCACATGGCATGTTGATTTCGAGTAGCTTTTATTGATATTATCGTTGCGTTGGGTGTCAGCGCCCACTTTTTTCTCGATCTGGTGTGCCGGTATATGACTCATTTTTACAACATCACCATCACCGTCATCACTTGATTTTATCATTTGCCTTTTTGTTCCCGAATAATAATTAGACACCTAATGTTTGTGGTTAACCTATCTGGCAGGTTCTAGCATTGCTGTGGTTATTTTAGGCGCCGTCTTGTCCTGCACCTACGCGTTCCAAGAGAAGAAGCGGCTCGCCGCCATCAAGAAGCGATACTTTAAGCAGCACGGCGGCCTTCTCCTTTTCGAGGAGATCAAGTCCCGGCAGGGGCACCTCTCCTTCACGCTGTTCACCAAGGAGGAGCTAGAGGAGGCGACCAACAAGTTCGACGAGCGGCATGTCCTTGGCAAGGGTGGCAACGGTACCGTGTACCGTGGCGAGCTCAAGGTTGGGCGCACGGTGGCGATCAAGCGGTGCAAGGTAGCCGACGACGAGCGGTAGCGCCGCGAGTTCGGCAAAGAGATGCTCATTCTATCTCAAGTGAACCACCGGAACATTGTCAAGCTGTACGGGTGCTGCCTCGAGGTCGAGGTGCCCATCCTGGTGTACCAGTTCATCTCCAACGGCACCCTGTACCAGCTCCTCCACGGCGACGCCGTACCATCGTTCGCGGTGCGGGTGAAGATCGCGCACGAGGCAGCTGAGGCGCTGGCGTACCTGCACTCCACGGCGTCGCCGCCGATCATCCACGGCCACGTCAAGTCGCCCAACATCCTCCTCGACGGCGACTACACCGCCAAGGTGTCTGATTTTGGCGCGTCCGTGCTGGCGCCGACCGACGAGGCGCACCTGGTGACGCTGGTGCAGGGCACGTGCGGGTACCTGGACCCGGAGTACATGCAGACGTGCCGGCTCACGGACCGGAGCGACGTGTACAGCTTCGGCGTCGTGCTCCTGGAGCTGCTCACGCGACGCAAGGCGCTGGCGCTCGCCGCGTGCTTCCTCGCGGCGGCGAGAGACGGCCGGCTCGACGCGCTGGTGGACGAAAGGATCAAGGGGGAGGTGAGTGGTGAGGTGCACGAGACGGTGGCGGCGCTGGCGAAGCGGTGCCTGGAGATGTCCGGCGAGAGGAGGCCGTCCATGCGCGAGGTCGCGGAGGAGATTGACAGGGTGAGGAAGCTCATGTGCAAGCGTGCGGCGTGTTTACGTGACGTTGCGCACACTTCGATTCTTGTAAGTGATGATAGGTGAACCACAATTAAGTACTAGTGCTACGTAGAATGTGGACTTGTGGAGTTGGAGGGTCTTACGTATCTAGGGGTGCTGTTAGCAGTAGTTTAGTAGATCACCAAACATGCTTTCAGTCTGAGAGAGATGGTCGCTGCTGTTAGGAATTCAGGTTTGACACATTTGCATATAACGTAATACTATATGACTGATGACACAATATTTTGCATCGTTAGGCAAGGACACGCATGTCGATTTACAGGTAAACATAGGTATGTGCACATTTTCATTGTCCGCAGTGTTTCTGGTGAGCACAGTAAAGATGTGGTTAACCACCGTATGTACAATTGTTCGGGGGAAGAAATAAAAAACGCACGCACAAGTAACTCACCCAGACAACGAAAACACAACTGCGGAAATACGGGTGCGTATTGTCTATTCTGTAGGTGTATTTCGCAGCTAGAAAAAATTGAACAAGAAACACCAGCCTGCGAGACTCGCGGTTGTAATTTCCTTACCCCGGCGTTCGATCTCCAAGCCTCCATCGGTCGGCTTCAGGGACGTCCTAGTAGTTAGTACTCGTCGTGCCGGCGGGCGATGGCGAGCGCCCGGACGAAGCACGCGGAGGCGGCGACGGCGAGCCCCGCGAACGCCGGCGGCACGAGCAGGTCGGCGAAGGACCGCCCCGCCATCCGCGCCGGCACGCCACCCGCACCGTCCCTCCCTTCCTCCGGCCAGCGACCACACGAAGGCGGCCTCCGGCGCGAACGACGCCACGGACACTGCGAGCGCCAGCGCGGCCGCCCACGCCGCCGCGTGCCGCACCGCTGGGACCCAGTGCCGCCGCTCCCCGACCAGCGCCTCCACCAGCGGATGCATCGATCGATCGATCACCCGTACGTGTGCCTGTTCCAATCCGGCCGGCGGTTGGTTAAATGGAGGAGGAGTCAGGGGAGGGGACGAACTGGTGAAGTGGGTGCGCGCGCCGCTCGCGAGAGGTGGAGGACGGGAGTGGTAGGGTGGGGAGGTTGCGTGGAGTACGTAACGTGCGTGAGTTCGTGGAGGAGCAAGTAGGTGAGCGAAGGCGGGAAGACTGGGTGGCTGCGTGTTCGTGAACAGGACATTGCACGCTGCCGCCTCGTTGAATTCTTTGGGTTGGTTGGGGCCGGAGGGTGACGTGCCAAGCTTGCACTATGACCGTACTGACCTTATGTTCATAGTTATTTTCTTCAAAAAAAAAAAGAGAAAGAAGGCTGAGAAATACCAACTTTCGAAACGGATTAACTGAATTTAATTTTTTTTGACGGAAAATGGCAGGGTGCACTGCCCTTGAATTAAGAAGATAGAAGCAGTCTCAAAGGAGTCACGAGTTAGCTGCAGCTAACACGAGACCTCCAATCCCAGGCAAGACAAAAGAAATAACACTAATTTAAAGCTAGCCAACAAGCTGGTTATAGTGAAAAGAAAAACAAAAAAAAAAGGAAAAAAGACAACAAAGGCTGAAAACAGACTAACTTGAATCTGTTGCTTCACCATGTGCCATGTGATACATCTCCTATTTAGCAAGCATCGCCACTTGGATTCGGTATGCTCTTTCCCTCAAAGACGCGTCGATTTCTTTCTTTCCACACAACTGAATTTAATTCGTTGGGTGTTTTGATAGCCATGCAAAGAAGTATATGCAAGTATGAAACTAGATTACTCGAGCGTTAACAGCCGGCTCTCTCAGAATTTTGGACCAGTCGCCGTTTTTTTTACACTCTCATCGTCGGCTATTGCACACGGAAACTACCGTGAGTCGAGGCATCCTATATCCACCGCGCCCTACGCGACGCGCTCATGTAGCGCGGCCCACCACGGCCCAAAACAGTTGTTCCGGCGGCCGGAACAACTGTTTTAGCGACGGCGGCGGCACGGGAGCCGGAGAGCGAGGCGCGAGACGCGCGGGGCGCCGGCGGCGCGGCGCGATGAGACGGCGGCGCAGGGTGAGGAAGGAGGAAGAAAAAGTTTGGACCGTCGGATTTAAGTTTAGCACGAATCTTAAAGCGCGCCAAGAAGAAACACTTGCGTCCGTCCAATGCGTCTTGCGCACGAATCTTAAAGCGCGCTACCCGTGGGCTGCGGATAGCGCGCTAATTATAGGAATTCCGGAGTCCGTGAGCATGCATCTGTCTCCACATCGGGCCATTGGGCCTGCTCTTCCACGGGCGTAGTTTCACTCACCCACGTGGTTGTCGTTTGGGCCGCATGTCACTTGGGTCCGTTTGCGGCTTTCCTGGTAGTGGTGATGACCCAACAGCGCTTGCCTCAATTGATTCAGGCCCAAAAAATTTAAGGGGACAGTGGGGGCAACGTCAACGATTGAACTTGCAAGTTTGCAACCTATAGGATTCCAGGAGACCACAACTACCACCAAGCTAACAAGACATTTCTGCCATTGTGCTCAAAAGGTTTTAATTAAACTGCGCGCGGCGGAGCGCTCCAATCTTGATAGTGGAATCTATAAAGGGCGAAGCTGGATGAACCTCGTTCAGTAACTATGAAAAACTAGAAATTTTAGATAGTTGTGATTTGTGAAGCTCCCTGAGGAGAGTCGAAATTGTTTGTCTACATTGCATTCGTGGGCTGGTCCGCGACGGATCGACGTTGTTGGTCGTGGATTAGTCTTGAAAATTGCATTTGCAATTTTTCATTGATCGAGTAGCATTTTTCAATTGCTTCGCTTGTGATCAACTTAATCTGTAATCACTATCCCTTAGGACCCTGGATTAGTATCCAACTGCTTTTGGGTCCATAATGATGATCAAGCACCTAGAAGGTTACTACTCGCTTGTACAAACCCTTTTTAGCTACCTGACATCCACTAAATGTAGTTTTATACAGGAGCCCTGAAAGGCATTTCTATACAGGCGTTTGGACGGCCACCTCCATTTCATTAACTGAAATGAAACATGTCTACATGCTGAACCATGCATTTTTTATGTACAAGTTTTTTGTTTTTCATGGCAAAAGCCGCCCACATTGTCTGCCCATCCATGTGTGGCCGCCCAGCCTGGTTGCCAGAACAAACGAACAGAGACCACTACAGGATGCCATTGGATCTATCAAGGATGTCTGGCAGCCATTGGATCTGCCAAATTAACCTGGATGCAGGCAGTGGAGAAGGAATTCTGCTTGGCATTTGGAAGGATTTATCTAGGATAAACAAAACAACTCGACTGATATTGTTAGTTTCACAGTAAATCAAGTATCATACCATAAGTATATACCTTCACTGCTGCGTATATGTGAAAGTACACGAGAGAGGATATATATCAGCTGCTAGCATTGGCACGCTCTCACACCTACTGCCTATTCTGGAGGCGAAGCAAGAGGATATCTGCTGTGAGAGGCAGCAGCCGAGGCGACATGGGCGGGAAGAGGTTGATCCTCGTGCTATTCATCTGGGCCATGGCCGTGGCGATCTTCATGACAGCCATCCACCCGCATGGTGAATTTTATTTTATACTCTCTCCGTGAAAAATAGCCTTTTCTATTTTATTCCAAGTCAAATTATGCTAGGTTTAGTAACATTTGTAAATTTTTGGATAGTGAAAAAAAAGCGTTTCCGGCTTTTTGCATACTTGATGCATACAACACAAGGTTTCTAAATCAATGTAACTAGTGCATTTAATGATGCTAATTTGATATTTTAATATTAATATTTTCATAAACGTGGTGAGCTTAGAGTATCGACTTAAGCCAGAACCAAAAACACCATATCTTGAGACAAAGAAACTAGCATTATATGCACTTCTCTTCAGTGCCTATAATTAATTTATGATTTTTTGTACAGTATGCTCGAATAATGATTAACCGTGGACTTTTTTTATTCGTTTCATGCTGATTTCAGTACTCGCTGAGGACACAGACGCCGTCTGCTTTTGCTGCCCTGAGAAGATCTTTTGTACATTTGATCCAAATTGCTGCAGAAATGGTTGTTGCTCTCGAGAACACTGATTCTACGGGATATTTTAGCTACGACCGTTCAAGTTCGGCATGAAATGAATAAAGTGCGACCAACGCCCAATATATGTATGTATTCGAGAGTTTGCTACGTCGCTTCCTTAAAGCTTCCCATAAAAGGAAGGGAACAAACGTAAAATTAATAAATGTTGTGTGCTTCATATTTATTTGGATTACCAGAACATGCATAATCCTGTGCTGGCCAGAACAGGGGTCATTTATCTGGGATGGTCCTTTTCAACATTTGTACTGCTGATCCTTTCAGTGGTAGTGGAAGAGCAGAATGTCCTAGTTGCACTCTTGAATATCGATGAGCCCCACAATTGCAACTTTTTTGGAGCATGAAAGGAATATTTATTTAATTATTTTATATGAAAAAGTCTAGTTTACTGTCCCAAATAATCCACTTTTCCCGTTTCACCCCTGATCATCAATCTTGGAACGATTCACTCCATCAAACAATTCAAGTTGGTGCAATTTGTACCCCCTACTGCGATTTTCATTTTTTGTTTCTAAGCATGCAAGTTGAATTTGAAGCTTAAATTTTAATTATTTTTGAACCGAAATTTTAATTGATCATAGCTCAAACAACAACCTATGTTAAAATAGTTATAACATTGTTTTCTGATATCATTTTGATATATGTATTGTTAATTTCTATTAAACTATGTAAATAGTATAAAAATGTTATAGTTATTGTCAACTATCATCATACAAAAATTGAGCGTCAGATCTAACTTGTATGGCGAGAAAAAAAATACAATTTTCAATGGGGGATGTATTGCACCCAATTGAATTTGTATGGACAAGTAATTTGAGTCATGAATTTGTTTAGGGTGTGAAACGGATAAAGTAAATTGTTTTGGGGGACTGAAATACATTTCTAGAGGTGGAGAGAGACCCCCCCCCCCCCCCCCCAACCTAAGAGTATATCACAGAAGACGACACCGGCACTACATCGCAGGACTGCTCCCATTTACAAAACTAAAACACATTACTGGAACTAGATGAAGGGACCAGAAAATGAGACCTCCTCCTCCAACCACCTCCGCCTTTTCGGTTGACTCCATCTTTTGCATACCCTTGTGTACATCACAGTTTGTCTTTCCTGTGCTAGACATATGTTGATGCAGCTCTATAATATCAGTGAGTGCTTATGAACACGTACTTGGTGAAGAATTTTAAACACTTGTGGTGTTATGTAAGGTTTACTTTTAATAATAGCTATGGATAATGTGTATATATAGGAGTCTTTGAGTTGGGCTAATTTTTTTTGTCGACGGGTATTTCACCCCTTTTGTCTCTAACTATTCTGGATGTTTTCAACCCTCAAGAGAGAAACTGATGGACTCTTTATTTGTTCAAAAATTAAGATAATAGATTTAGATATCTCTCGTGTTGTTTTTTTTTCTTTTTTTTTGTGGGGGGGGGGGGGGGGCACTGAGCATATCAAAATTTAGGTTCCCAAATAATATGTCTAACCAGTTTTCGGTTATCACAAAGATAGTGACCTTTTTTCTTCAGAAATAAACACCTATACATGATCCTAGCTAGGCCTCTAGTACAATAGCAGCATCATTTTAAATCCAGCTCATGGGACATGATTACTGGATTTTCTATGGGAGAATTCCTTATTGGCCATCAGAAAAACTTCTTGTTCCTTCATCAAAAAATTTCAAATTCCTTGGTGGCCATCTAGTTCCATTTTCTTTTACTTATTGGCCATCCTAGTGTTAAAGTTGGAGGGTAAAAGTAATTTTTGCCCTTGGGGGTCATTTTTTGTCTATCATTTCTTAATAACCAAGTAATTGGACAAAATATCAGTTAATATACAATTTGCAAATATGGAAACCATTAGTATGTAATTTTGATTTTTTTTCAGCAATAATATGATTTTTATAGTGGTAAAACATACTATTCCTGTTTAAAAAAATCAATAAATACATATTCATACTATAAGGAAAAGACGTTGAACGTGATGGCCATTAGAGAACTTTGAAATTTTCGATGGCCGTTAAAGAACCATGAGTTTTTCTGATGGCCAGAAAGAAATTTTCTCTAGTATGTAAGACTGACTCTAACAGGTGACCCAAGATGAATCATATCTTAAATGAGGTTGTAAACTGTAAAAATAGTCTTCCAAGTGACGACCCATTATGGGACTAGTGGAGGCATGAGACACAGAAATGAAGCAACCCGCGCAGCAACCCATCCGTCTGCAGCTCAATAACCTGATTCTTCCACGAAGGCCGCACCACCCTCCTCTTCTTCCTCGCCTCCGGCGCCCTAGCACGGCCCCTCCCCCTTCTCCTCTTCCTCGCCTCCTCTTGCTCAACCCCGAGATCGTATATGGGCGTGAAATCCGGGTTGAAGATCCCGAAGTTCCTCTCGACAATTGGTCCGGGCTTCTTGTTCTCGTCGAAGAGGGAGAAGATGTAGGACTCGTAGGTCTTCCCTGGCATGAGCACTTGAGCAGCGTCTCCTTGCCACAGCTGCAGACCCGGATCAAGCCGGCATTGAAGTCTTTGGCTTCCTGGACGCCGATGCCGTCGTGCCGACCTTTTCTATAGTCCGTGAGATCTCGATGCACCATTATTGAATTTGTATCAAGCTCCAACATTGTACAGAAGCTTGTGAGGTACCGCACACCCTAGTTCTGAATTATTAGCGAAATCATAATTTACATGGTATAATTGCTATCTGTTGTAATGAACAAGCTGCTATGAGGTATTATAAGAAAGAAACAAGACATGCACGACCACTTAATATCTGTCTGCCAAAATCACTTTTTTTTTTGCGAATATACTATAGAAACCACCCTTTCAACAAAAAAATTCAATCGCTGTCATGTTGATTCCGTATGGAGAGTATTGTTTTTTTTTCTTTTGCGAGGGTATGGAAAGTATTGTTGGCCACTTCTCAACAGCACGATCATATCAATCCGTTTCAAAACAATCTTCTTGTTATTGAGTGGGCGGCATCGTTTTTTTGATGTACGTACTCTATATAGTACACAGTTCTAAGTTGTTGTTCGTTGCTTCTTTACGGCATGGCCCCCACTTTTATTCAGCTGGCTCTGGCTGGCATTGGATCCATCAAGGAAAAAGCACAAAGTTTTCCGTAGTTACACGGTAGACAAAGCATCACTGCTATACCGTCATGGCTGCATATAAAAGGTACTCGAGAGGGAGCAGTACATTCAGGATACCAGCAGCATAGGTCAGCACTTACACACGTTACACCTGCTGGTTATATTCCGGGAGGGAAGAAAGAGCGATAAGCATCAGAGCGGGGTCGCCGGCCGGGCATAGCGTACCGGAGCCATCAAGATGAGAGCTGCAAAGGTGACGATCCTAGTGCTCTTCATCCGGGCCATGGCCGTGGGAGTCTTCATAGCGGCCATTCACTCTCACGGTGAGTTATCCTTCTTGCATGCCACTCTCTGTATAATATATTATATATAAGTGCTATTAATTTTAATTACAGGTAGTAATACGCAGGTTTATTTGTAGTTTCAGCACTGTCTTTTTACATTATTCCTCTTTTCTGTTCGCAGTCGTGGAAGC
>LAPY01003781.1:23653-34318 GCA_000970635.1 Eragrostis tef
TTTTTTATATGTTTAGTTGATTTTAGTAGCTTTGAGGTGACTAGAAGCTAAAAGTTTAGGAAGGGATGAGCTAAAAATTTAGGAGGTCATGTTTGGATGCAAAATGACTAAAATTAGCCGGTTAAAAGTTTAGAAGACGGATCCAAACAAGACCCAAGATTTGATTAGTTAATTTCTTAACAATTCACTACCAAATGGCCTACTGTTTCACTATATTTGGTTGAGTTGTTTTGATCAATGTGATACTCGTCCTGAATCCAAATATCGTATGATTTGTGAAAGTTTATAATGTGTATACAAAAAAAGATGAAAAATCAAGCGATCCACATGAATAAGAGCCAAAATGCATGCTCTTTCAACCGTCGGTATCTCCTTTCGTACGCTGTAATTATGTTTCTATCATTTATTTTTTCATCCTAATTACAAATCTATGATAATAACCATGTCTAACTCTATACAAAGAATATTGGATAATGTTCGGGATTTGAAAATAATTATCCGATACTATTCGTTCTATGACTGAATAAAAGCAAAAAATAATATAGGATGGGATATAGTATGACCAATATCCGTCTGTATCCAATATGTTTTCACCGTAGTAGAAATGGAGGAATTGGCTAAAAAAGTTTATGCCTAAATAGCTTGTTCCAAAAAAGAGTTAGGGTCAGTTTGGTTGGTGCCCTCCCAGGCAGAGAGCCGGCTAGACAGCAACGACAGCTGCATGCGTCTGAAATCGGGCGCCTGAGGGCGCTGCCTGAGCCAGGTACATTTTTCAGGGTACAGTTCAAACAAGCCCTTAGTGCCAGATAGATAAGACTGCATGTTTGTAGTTCCATTTTGTATTTTTTACACATTGAAGTAATTAATCGGCACCGTGTTGGTTTTCTGCCCTGGCTGGTTGTTTCCAGTGGCACAAGGCAGCATCAAGCGGCTGTCGCTGCGTCTTCCAGCGTTCACCGTTCTTGCTCGGGCAATGTCGCGCGCGTTGACCATGGCTCCGAGCCTCCGAGGTTGCCACAGTCGTGTGTGCCTGCTCGGTTGCCGGACGCGGCCATGAATTCGAAAAGCATAACAAAGGTTGCGGGCCAGGGAAACAATAAGGCCTTTCGCGGCCGGACCAGAAAGGGCTACTCCGGAACACCACCCCCTCGCCGGAGCTCGTACGGCATCATCCCCGCCGCCTCCTCCAGGCAGAGCTCGTACCGTACGGCACCAGCGCTGCCTCTTTCAGGGACCCGCCGCCGCCTGTGAGTCACACTCCCAACACGGTGGTAACTGTTGTATGCCGTGCGTTAGAATTTTGCGGGGGACCCAAGCTGTTTCTCAGATGTTGGCCTTGCGCCCTAGAATGGAACAATGACATCCCCGATATAACGCATTCGCCAGGCAGATTACATGTTTGAGGTGTTTGTATGCTTGCAGCATCAGAAGTTTTGAACTGATTGATTTGTATAGCATGGCAGACTCGATCGGCCATGCGTTGTTTTCTGGTTCCGTGATTTCTTATACTTTGATTTTATCCTTTTCTTTTATGGAACTAGAGGGGAAACTCCCCTACAGATTATAATATATTATAAAAGAAAAGGTTTAAAGTACATTACAAACAATATAAAAGAAAAGAGAAACAAAGGGACTAAATCCTTTTGTTCAGCCATTCTTGTAACCGATCCTTGTGCTTTGCTTTGCCCCATGGATAGCTGTGGACAATTCATGAAAGAACTTCTGTCTGCAATGCTCCACTGCCAGGCCTTTCTCATTAAACATTTTATCCTTTTTATTTGAATAGAGATTCAGGAAGAAAAAATTCCATAGTCAAGTTTTAAAAATGTCACCCCTGTTTCCTAAACAATGATATCTGCCGGTTATGTTAACTATGTGCTTTCATCTAGGAAGTTCGGCAATAGGGCTCAAAGCCCGCAGCAGCCGCGGCGGTGCATCCCGGAATGGCGGATGACCCGGCCGCCGATCGATTGCCTGCAGCTAGCCAAATCGCCATCTTCAAGTTGCGGAGAAGCTTCTTCAGACGGCCCTCCTCCAAATCCGTCCAGGACCCCACCTCCTCCAGCTGCAGACAGCCGCTGTAGCGGATTCATGGCCGAGCGAGAGGGAGAGACGAGCGGGAGCGAACAAGACAGGAGGCGCTCGCGTCACGGGAGGAGGGAGGCGCGGTGTGACCGGGCGTAATTATTGACCAAAGTTGAAGGGCGTTTCTGTTCTCAGGCGCAGGGAAAGAATCGTGAGCCGGAATAAGCCACAAATTTTGGCTTTGGACTCCCAGTTCATTCTACAGAATGGCTTATTCCTTCAATTGCTCATAAGCACGTCTTCTCAAAGGTGTTTGGCAGGGGAAAAACTCTTTTTCCAATAAGCCGGTGGTGAAGCTGCTTGAAAAGCAGCTGCCAAACACACCCTTAGACTCAACACTTCTACTTTTGCAATCTGAGCTCCTGATTATGGAAGGTTTCAGTCTCATGAATAATACATAAAGACTTTTAGGGTGTAATCTCAACCCATACTGGTGGAATTATAAATAGCTAATTCATCTAGTCCGGTATCAATTCAATCTAGTAAAAAGTTGATTATTATTTGGGTATATATTTTCATGGCATTTGTCAAAAACATTCCATGGTGCATTATTTTGTTGGCAGACAAAGAGTGATTCTTTTTTTTTCTTCTAAAACTGCACTGCAATGTTCTGCAGCATATGCTATGGAAATGGTCATGGAGGTATGGAAACTGCTAGCTAGTACACTAGGCCTGAGGTACTGATTTAAATGTAAGCTCTATTCTTTGTAGTGTACTATTATTTACAGTACAGTTTCTATATGTATATATTACCAATTTCTTGTTGAAGGGTCATAGTACGACATGGATTTGTCTTTGTTCTGTTCTAAAGATTTGATAATGTTGGATTTCTTTGTCCTTGACTCACTAGCTAGTGTACTATACATGAATTTGGGCATATTAAAAACTATAATTGAACTTGGGCTAGTGAACATTTTTTTTCAGAACGCAAATTGGGCCAATGGGCACATGAGACTTTGATGACATACATGAACACTCCGGTAAGACCGTTAGCCACTGATTTTGATTTTTTTCACCTTATCTGTACCCATTTTTTGTGATTCCATTTGACTGATTATTGATCGAATTGACTCTATCTTTGACTTGTCTGGCTCCGATTGGAACATGCATGTTCCATTTTCCCCACAATTTTGGGTCTCACGAATAACAATTTAAATATAGTCTATATATAGAGAGACTTGTTTCTTATTTAACAGCTCAAATTCAAGAGCATATAAAAATTTGAGCATCACTGGGTACAAATCTACACCCTCTTATGATATACAAAATGGAATTGTGGATATCATCGTGGTGTGGGTCCAACACTAATTGTTGATGCCATGCCCATCTGGTCCAAATCAATCTGGGCATGCTGTTTCGAACGATCAGTTGCTTGATCTGGAGCATGCAAATCAATGCTTGTGGCACTGAGATTGTTTACACTTCTTACGACTGATGAACTATAGTAGCTCATTGCATGAGATACCTCCAGGTCCAAACACTCTTGCAGTTCCACCACAAAATCAGTCATTGTTGGTCTTTTGCGTGATGGCTCCTCCTTGCACTGCAATGCCAACTCTGCAACCTTCCAAATAGAATTGACATCGTACTCCCCTCCCATCCTTGTGTCAGCAATGCTCGCGATGTCACCCTCCGAGAGTTTCTGGCGCACCCACTGTGCAATATGGATGCTCTCGGTGTCACTTACTGGGACAGCCGGTGATTGGCCTGTGATAATCTCCAGTGACACAACTCCGAAGCTGTACACATCACTCTTCTCACTGAGCTGTGATGTATTGTAGTATTCAGGGTCAAGATAACCAAAGGTACCAGCTGACTGAGTGGTCAATGGGTCCTGAACTCATCGGCAAACACCTTCATGAGCCCAAAGTCAGCTATCTTCGCCTCAAAATCGACATATAACAGAATATTCCTGGTTTTCACGTATCAATGGATCAGCGGCGGTTGGCATGATTTATGTAAATACTCCAATCCTGAGACCAAATCAAGGAGACATTAAATTGTTTGCAGTTGGTTTAGCATTAGGACAAGGTGGGAAACACATTGTGATCAGTGTTGCTTTTATTAATTTAAATGATCAGAAAGTAAGTGTAGGCAAGTTCTCTAAAAACCATGGTACAGGATGTCTTACTACTACATTAAAAATTTTAAGTATGCACACGGTTTCACAAAATACAAACCATGGGCAGAGTCGAGAGCAATCTTGACACGTTGATGCCACGTGAGGGGCGTAGCAGTAGCGGACTCCCCTGTGAAGAGAACCAAAAAGGAAAACGAGAAAGAAATAGCACATCGTTAGTGTCGTGAAATTTGGCTGTTAAGCTCAGCTAACTATACACAAGTGAACACATTCAATCAATCATGCGCTATACATGCATGTATACAAAGGGAAGTTGATCTTTTTTCCTTATGATGACATCAGGAAGGAAGGCTTACCTCTTAGACGGTCCTCTAGGTTTCCTCCATGCATGTATTCATATACAAGGGCCAAATGTTTCTTGTCCTTGCAATATCCAATTAAGGAAACAAGGTTTCTGTGATGAACGCTGCCCAAGTGTTGAGCCTGCAATACGTATGAACTAATAACATATATGTTTCAGTTTAAAATCCGCACATAGATGAAAAGTAGCTGTTCAGCCTACCTCAGCTAAAAACTCTTTATCCCCTTGGGAGGATGTTTTTGAACGCATTTTGACAGCTACTGGACTTCTATTCTCCATGTAGCCCATGAATACACCACCAAATCCTCCTCGCCCTATTTCTTCTCTGAAGTTATCTGTTATGATCTTCAACTCTTTGTAGGTGAACTGCCTATTGTCAAATATGTTTGACCGGTCTTGAGGGCTATTAAGCCTTGAGTTGTTTGACATCCATCTATCTGTAATCAAGGCTGAATTGAATGAACAAGCTTCGGTGGATGCAGATTTAGTGGTCTGGTTTCTTCAATCAAGTAGTACCTCGTTTGTTTCTCCCATTATGAAGGATAAGAAATGCTGCCACAAACAGTAGAATTGCTACTAATATTGGACCAACGATTGCGATGAGTAGTGTTGTTTTGCTTTTCTTGTTCTCTGAATTGCATGTGGAAGCACCATTATTGCACAGGTTTGGGTTGTCATCAATCCTAGAATTGGAGCAACATAATCTGAATTTATTAAATTTTTGAAGAAACATACGGAAATGTACTTGTTAGTTGTTTAAATCAAGTTTTAGGAGGCATTTAATTATTGTCCACAGGTCAACGTTTGCTCTGGCATGATCCTTCTCATAAGAACATTGGGTTAAATGAACTCTGGAACCATAAGCTACATGATACAAACCTGAACACAAGAGATCTATCATGACTCTTTTCTAGTAGAGCGGCAGGAACAAATCCACTGAGTTTGTTGCTTGACAAATCACTGCAAAAACAAATTACATGTTTGTAATATATATATATATATATCGATGCAATTTCTTTTAGCATAGATGCCAGGTAAAAAGAAATACTCACAGGAATTCAAGTGATGGCATTTGTGCTAGAAAATCAGGAATTGGACCAGTTAGGCTGTTGTTGGACAAGTCCCTGGAGTTACAATTCTCATGAAAATTATAAAGTGGACATGGGGAATTGGTAGAAAAGATACATTAGTTGTTACTTCAAATTTCTGTAGGTATTTTGGCTCGAAAAAATTATGTAGGTGATTGGATCAAAGATAGTGAGCGATCTAGTTTATTAAAACTTTTTGATGCTCTTTTCAGAATTTGGATTCTTTTCAACATGATCTTGGAACTGTTATGTAAGCTGGTAATTCTGGCGAGGCAATTATCCTTTGCATAAAAACCAGGTGGATAACCGTTGGTTAATAATTTTTTAAAGCAAAATTGCTATCTGAATATTTCAGTTGTGGTAGGGAGAACTTTGGTGGGTAATATCTTTCATTATGCATAATTCAAAAAAAATATAAAATGATATCTGATGCTTACAGCCTTTTTAGGGATTTCAGGTCATGAAAAGAAGCATCAACTTCACCACCCAACCCGCTAGATGATAAGAGCCTGTAGCACTTCCAACAGTAAATTAATACTTGGGAATTGAAAACCAGGCATTGTATTTGATTATTTCAGATCAAGTGTTTTGAAAGCGTACTACTTACAGGGCAGTTACTGATGCAGAACCTAATGAAGGATAACTACAATTCAGGCCATCCCAAGCAAATGATTTTGGAGCACAAGGATCACCCATCCAGTTTTTCTTCAACGAATACGTTTTGCAAATTGTCATCATGGCCTTGGCTATTCATATGGGAAAAAAACAAAATGTAACTCGGAAGTTCTGATTTGTGAAATTGAGATCAATTATCAGTCAATGCAAGGAACTATTTCCCTGTGAGTAAAATGTATATCTATCGCTACAACAGAAACATGATGCTGATGAATGCAAGTGACTGGCAGAACTATGACAAAGTGAAAGTACTTGGCAGATACCGTCGGCATTATTTGTTGAAATCTCAGTCATTGGATTTACTGAATATATCTCAAATGCGTTCAGGATGGGTGGAAGAGTGGCATCTGGTGTGGCAACAAGTGAGACAGAATATTGGCTTGATCCCTGCACCATCGTTTTCACAACCTCTGCAGAGAGGTAGTTCGGGGTGTAGCGTTGGCTGCCATTCCATGTAGCGTTGTCAACAAGGATATCAAACTGCCTCAGCGCGTTGCTTGGCAATCTCTGTAACTCCGCGAAATAGAGCAACAGAAGGTAAGTTGCATTATCATTGTTCAGGTCGGGATCTGAGCTCCATGTGAAGTCGATGCGGGTTCCATTCTTCGGAGTGGCAGCACCCTGCAATATCTTGTTTGGCTTGTCAAAATTGCTAACATTTGAGATGTTGACAGTGGCTGTGCTCGTTATGTTTGTCCATGCAGGATCATTGTATCTTTGCCAGGAGCGATCGTATGGGTCAACTGGGTACCTATTGTTTTCAGAAGTTTTAGCCAGTTGATGTGTATTGCAAATGAAGCCTCTTTGTAAGAGGTTAACAAGCATACCAAGATTTGTTGAGACACTAGTTATAATCAGATGGACAGGGAGTCCAACGATCACTCACCTGAAGAAACCTTTCCAAAAATGATATCGGTTGATACTGAAAGTGGCCAACGATGGCCGGGCAAGCCTGAGAAGCAGCAATGACCGGTTGGCCGTGGCTTCCGGGTACATGGTCGTCCCGAGCGGCCTCAGCTCAAGCCCAGATATGAATGGTGTACCAAACCATGTATTCACCAAGCACACCTGTATATGCACATGTCAATTATATATGGTGAAGCAATTAAGATGCTGAATCTTTTTTCTCGAGTAAAGTTATCCCGGGATCCTAAATTTTTGTCGTAGTGCCACTTAGCAGGTCAAGAAACTCTGAAAGTTCAGCCCTGGTTCCTACAACTATTTGAGTAGTCAATCCGGGTCTGCACACCTTTTCCTAGCCCTGGCATTTTTTGGAAAAGGGAATATATTTCAATATTCCTAGTACGTGCTGGCATGACTCGTCAAACTAGTGTCCACTTGAAATGATTGGAAGTTTTGCAGCTAAGACCCATTTGGAACGGACGAATGTCATAGGCATTGTGTACATGAATTTCACTGAAAATGATTTAATTTGTAGGAAAAATGTAGGATTGAGGAAACATTCAGCAAATCCAAAGGGGGGCTAAAATTTTTGTGTTTGTAAATATTAATACTTGTTCATTGCATTAGATACAACTTTCACTGCAATCATGAGAGCGTTGGCACTTGACATGCCGCTAGGTGATAACCGCACGCGCACTTTTTTTTTGGCTGTGGAGACACTAACGGAAGTCAATATATAAAGCGATTTTAGCCTATTCATGAGGTAAATTTTTTTGTTATTGTGTCAGTAGTTTTTTTTGTATTTTGATAAACCTGGGAAATTCGTTGCAGTTTGGTATTTACCATAAGCTGGTAATCTTAGGAAGGAACTTTTTGTTGTTGTTTTCATCCGGTATCAGAAGGATAAAAGAAGAGACTGACTGGATCGAAGCATCGAGCACTCTACATCTTTTTTTATATATAAAAAAACTAGCACTCTACATCTTGGATTGCAAATCATACTTACCAAGTTGGATACCCTGAGACCGAGTCATATTCTGAAGCATTATCAGTGTGATAGAATATTGATTTTGTTTGAAACCCGAATATGCTTAAAGAAGGTCGAATGGTTGGCTATTGACCAATCCTATTGTCCACCTAATTTAAAGTCAGTTTGAAATTGAACTATCTACAACCTCCCAACTAATAGCAAACTAGTCACACATCTTCACTAGCTAGTCTTTTCCATGGATTGGTTAATAGCAAAGCCAGGTTCGAATTCCATGGTGCACATGCACCGGGGTCAAAATGGTTTTTTTTTCTCTAAGTACAATTTTGCTCAATCTTATTTGAAATATTACGCAAAGATGAACGGGGCCACCAGGGTGTTTTGTGGGATAGCTTCACCAGGAAAATGGGATTTTCGTGCATTTATTATATTTGATGCGAAGGTATGCATACGTGATTATGAATATTAAAAAATAATGTTAATAATCATCCATCCAACAGACGTTAAGCATATTACCATACGTGAAGCTGTGAACTTTTTGTGTGTGCATTGTGGGCGCCGGACCATTTTAGATCAAAGGATGATTTTGTAATAGAGGTTAACCTTAAAGTTCTTTCGATCATAGATCTGATGATATCAATTTCATGTTAAGTAACTAATTACACAATCATAGGTTAAAGTTTAACGAAAAAATCAACTGTGTCATATAATTAAAAACGAAAGCAGTATATATATAAAGATGGGTACGCAGTGTGTTAGGAGAGAGTTTAAAAGGATACAACAGGAAGTCTAACCTTCAAAAAGTCAGCCGGTGCTACGGTCACCGCCTCGATGACATGCCTGCCAGCAACGGCGGTGATATTCACGGTGGTCCAACGGTTCACGCGGATGTAGATGTCGAAGACCGGGCGCCTGTTCAGGCCGTCGTAGTCGCCGTAGAAGAATCTGGCCCTGACGAGGTACCGGCGACCTTGTGTGACCGGCCGGAGCGTGTAGCAGTTTCGTGCGCCGTCGGGAAAGTACCGAAGGTTTCGGTAGGTCGGGCCGGTCCGGGTTATCGTGTGGCGGTCTGACATCGGCGTTGAGCCCGGCATCGGTGAAGCCGGCGTCAGAGACATGCCGCAGGCCGCGTGTGGACTGGTCGGAGTATGCCTGCTCCGCGCCGCAGCCAATGCTGATGAAATCTGGCAGTGGAAACGCGATCAGCACAGAGCTTGGCTTCAGCACAGAGCTGAAGTTACCTGGAGAATCGGGTTGGCCATGGATGAAAGTGACAAGCTCCGACGATGCTGCCAACCATACGAGGCCCAAGAGCTGTAGAGCAGTGGATGCCGCCATATGGATCTCTCTCTCTCTCTCTCTCTCTGAATATGTACGGGCTTTTTGAACAATCAGTACGGTATATGTACAGGTTGTACGATCGATCGTAGGAAAAGCAACACATGATTGTTCGCCGTACATATGTGCCTGCTTGTCAATGTCGACATCACACGGGCTGGTGGTTGATAAGTGATAAGTTTTTAAATTATCCTAGGATGAATTCGCGCTGATCAAAGTCAAGTTGCTAATTAGCTGATTATTGGGCTGTTGGAAGCTAAACTACTAATGACACGTCATGACCTGCCAACTCGCGAGGATCAGGCAACCAGAATGCAATTAACAATGAAGGTTCTAAGACCGTCGACTCGACTTCCTACGCGCAGGAACCGTTATATATGATTTGGGTCACGGTTGGTCTCATCAGCCAGTGTTCGCCTTCGAACTTCAGGTGTTAACTCAAACGACTCATGTATCATGTATGCAACTTTTCTTTCTATGGATTACAGTCGCCCCAGTTAACATGCTCTAATATTTTTCAACATATGAGGTACCTTAATTATACACAATTGCAATGACTTTTGCAAATGCACAAAAGCTTTGTGCACTATTTTTAAAGAAGAAAGGCTAAGCCGAGGTTCGTTACAAGCACATTAGGCCTAGCGCAGAAGCACCTGCCATGGTTAAAAAAAACATTATTAGGCCTAGCGCCATCAGCCTTATTATTAGTAGGTTGTACAAGAGAAAACAGAGCGACTATAGAAAGCGACACATAATGCAACCATATGACCTGCCAACCTTGCATGGAACCGCCGATCAAGCGATAGATAATGCAATTAACAAAGTGCATTCGAGGCAGTTGACTTGACTTCCTAAGCACACGAACGGAGTAGATGGTTTGCATCACATTTTGGTTGTGCGACATCTACATCTAGTGGCGGACGCACAGGGGTGGGGGTGGGGGGCACCATGGAACCCAAATTTTCACCACATATTTCGATGCAAATTTTTAATGTAGCCCCCTTCAAGACCTATATAGTACACCTTGGCCACCCTCATGCTCATTTTCTGGCTCCGCCCTTGTCTACATCGGAACTTCATGCATTTCATCAAATGGCTCATGTATGGTATCATAAGTCCAAAGACCAAATGGTGCAACAAAAAAAAA
>LAPY01003782.1:2798-19705 GCA_000970635.1 Eragrostis tef
CATTCGACATTATTCTGTCTCTAGCTATAGGACTTTGCAACTATTATATATAGTTGCCACACCATCTTTAGGTGTGATTGTAAAAATCAGTTCTCCATTATTGACGCATTGCAGCTTGCACATAGATGGATTATCTTATAGTATTTTTGGGAAATTAAAAATTTATAAATTGACTACAGTTCTAATATTAATTTCGGTTTTCCTAAACAATATATGTGAAATGTTCCCTTTAAATTAAATATACATTACAGAACATATTGTTTACATTAAATAACCCATGTAATCCACTGCACCAAATCCTTGATTCATAAGTCACAACGATATTCTCATGTAAAGATAGCTTAATATTCTTAGGGAAGATTCACCGACAATATATATTATGGCAGCTGTATGGATTAATTAGATGAGCGATTACTAGTAAAATAAGTCATTAAAACAGAAATTTGAAGATGCCACACATTCCGAGAGAAATATGGGACTAATGTAGGAACGGCAATTGTAGAATGATCCGTACAATGACAAGACACGATAAATCTATACCACGTGGCACCAACTTGGACTAAGTGGTTAGGTTCTGATCCCATTGTCACTACTTTGCTTTGGATGGGATGAAAAAATATATATGGAATAATTGTTAGATAGAACTTATAAGAGGCACAAGAAAATGGAAAACAGAACTAAATCTCAAAAACAAAATGAAAAACTATTTTTAATTTCACAGCACCTAAAGTTCTAGATTTTTAATTATTTGCATGCATGAGGTGCTATCCAAGCGCTGCCTAAGTTATCAACGCCAAGAATAATGAGGGACAGCAGCATATACTTTGCGTGGAAATGGAAAACAGAAAAGAAGAATGCAATGGGGGCCAATCTATGGCCTGACTGGCTCATGACTAGTTACAAACTGGTACGCACACAACGAAAAGTCAATGATGGCTGATAGAACTCCACTGGATTTATGATACAGTATATATTTTCAAGGTAGAAACATTGCATATCGGTCTTATTACATCTTAGAATGTACTAATTAACATCCATGACCTAACCATGCTGTGCGTATATGGTAATTAAAACATCTTTCTCTTCTAGTATCACTCCCTAACCATGATTTGTATCTTTACCTCTTCAAGGAAACAAATCTTGCACAAGAAGGCAAAATTGTAATACGATTGAGCATGACAGAAAGAGAGAAATATAGTAAGAAATAATAACAAAAAAGATAAGATGGTGGCATGAACATTACTCTTATTGTAAATACACATATAGTGAAGTAGAGACCGTCAGGTATGCCAAAAATAATGAGGATACTACAAGTAGCTAATCCCATACTACCAAATTTAATAAGGAACGGATCCAGAGCAATTAACAGAAAGCAATGCAAGATGATAGGCTAATGATGCCACATCATCACTCTTACCTAATCACCTGTGCTTATTGTAACCGAAACATGACGTACGTAGATTTCACCTGGTGAGAAAGGATTAAAGCCATATCCACAAAGAAAAACTAGGTGCGATACACTAACCGTATATGCAAGCATTGGAATACATACCTTACCGAAACAAGTAACGAAGCTAAGATAGTGAAATCTTAGAAAACTGAAAGCAGGAGCACGCCCAATCATTTTACTTTGTTCCCATATGCTTAGCAGGTTCCAGTGCTAATGTCCTGTAGCATGGTCCTAGATCGTTCCTCAATGCGAATCGTTGCTATGTTCTTTAGAAATTAACTATTGTGCTACTATGTTTCCTTTATTTTGTTTATGAGTCTAGGGGGGAATGTACTCTGAAGCGTAGCTTGTGCCAAAAGATATGGCGGAGAAATTGCACAAATGAATCAGATTCAGGCCCTAAATATAGAATGCAAAAGTTAACTCGCTTTAGGGTAAAAAGAATAACTCCAAAGTGCGTGTAGCTTTTGTCCGTACGAACGTGGATCTTGTTTTATGAGGGAGGCGAATTACAGGACTGTGCTAAGTTTTGTTATGCCGTAGATGTACCCTTAAAACTCTCTAGTGATTGGCTTGGCTATGCATATACTAGTCCTCCTTTTAAGGTGTGATTGTTAGCCACTCATTGTTGTACTCTTTTCTTTACTTTATTGGTTCTTACGTACTATAAGACATGCCTAATACAGCATGGAGCGCGCCGCTGCCATTATCCGCGTCGACAGGACTGGAAAGTGTGAATTGATTTACTGTTACTCCAATTGCATATAATTGCAACGGAATTGCGTCACGTACTTCTCTCATGTACGACTGTGTTGTCCGACTGATGTTGCTGCCGTTTGATCCACTTGCCAGCCACCTGCATGCATGATTCTAACCGCTTGATGTGCAGTCGTACTTCATGGTCGCACAAGCCAGTAGTATGTGTAGCAGTGTTCTGATTGCAAATCCCTAGAAGTCACTTTTAATCAACATAAACAAGGGATGTTTATTTTGATACGGGATCCCACAAGGATATATATCAGGATTTACCATTGACTACCCGTAACAGTTGTTTATGTTTTTATTATAAACATGACTCATATGCGAACTTAATCACTTCAATGAAAAGAAAACCTTTTATATTCACATATTTATGATGGTACGAGATTGGGACGAAGGCGGTCGAGCAGACACTAGTGATTGTGTGAGTAAACCATATCAAGAAGAAATAAAAAAAAAATCACAACTCGTCCAGTTAGTTGTTTGCTCTCTAATCTGGACTACATAATCTCAACAAAATGCATACATGACATGGCTTCGGCAGATCCAAGTGGAAGAATACTACGCAATTTTTTTTAATTGCTACCAATTGTAGGACAGCATGGTCATCCAATTCAGTATTACTTTAGCGACATACAAATGATTTTATTTTACTTAATTGAACTGAGTCTTCGCCACCAGTAACGTGGGGATGATTTTTTTTTTTGAAATGTATATACCAATACACTCAGATGGAAAAGATGTGTGAAAACAAACCAGAGTTCCAATAGACTCGCATGCTAAGAGTCATGCTTTATGTCAGCTCAAGGGGCTGTCCCAATAAACAAATCGGCCTAACATCCCTGTCAACTCTTCAGAGTCGTCCAATTCTCAAAGCTCAACGTACAAGATCTTTGACCTCAATGAAAATTTTTAAATCACAATGTACATTGGTCACATATGCGAAAGAGTTCGATCACTTCCATCATGCACGCACCAATGAGCATTCCCCCTTTGTTCTCCCTTGTCATCAAAATAAAGTCTATGATTATGATGGAGGATGGTCCTAAGAACATGTAAATGCAATAGATTGCTGGTTTCTTTGCCTGATAAGTGGTGTGCTTTCTTGGATTGGATTCTGTAGACTAGTTGACACATACCTACCTTCCTTGAAAAGAATAAACAGTCTATAAGCTATGATGTTTGTGTCTGTAACATTATTAGATGCATACACCCTTGTACCATTAAGTATTTTGTGTACCATGGAGTTTATATAGGAATGGAACATCTGTAAGTTGTAACATGCGCTTTAGTTGGCTGTATAAGCTCCGCCATATATATTGGATTAAGCTCAGACAGAAGAGAGGGCAGGCGAACAAGAGGAGGTTGTCCAAGTTGGCTTCAACATAATCTCCAGGTCACAAGGAGATATGAAACCAGAGATAGGCAGTAGCTACGAGTTCTTTAGCTGCTCGGAAGTATATTGCAGTTTTCAGATAGCAAAGTGTATTTACTATTGTTTGATGCTCCAAGCATTCCACTATAATCGTTTCCTTCGTGAGACCAAAAAAATCCTGTCCATTAGCCATTGACAATAGCTAGACCTTTTTTCTTTCTTTTGGATTGTACAGCTAGATCAGACACATCATAAACAAATATCGAGGCTTTGGTCCTATAGCATGAAATTGAACTTGGAACATCATAAGCACATCATAAGCAGACACATCATAAACACATCATAAGCAGCTAAAGAACTGGCCACAGAAATAAATGAATGATGACCAAATAGTGTGCAATATGAGTGCATTAGCTTCTACGCTTCCTCACCAGAGCCCACTTAAGACAAATCAAACTTGACACCTTCATGCCAGCAACAATATTTGCTCATATCAATTTACAAAACAATGCTTTCCATCATCAAACTGCAAGCAAGAGCTTCACAAGAGTGCTTTGCCTCAACATTTTGTATCGTTTGTGTTGGCTGTTACAAAAGGATCTGCCATGGACCCAGAGAATACTAGTTCCACTTTCACATATACTAGCCGGCTAGCCGCCATAAACCCTTTTCATACAAAATAAATAGTGGGCCACAGCAACAAAAGATTTCATCACATATAGTACTCTTGATCTCCTATTCATATCTATGTTCATACTGCCCAAAATACCTTCCAGATATTGCCATCAGTATATTCAACATTACGACTTCGTCGTCCATTTCCGACTTAGTGGAAAGGATGGCTGCACACTTGCGCAACAAGGATCTTAGAGAAGCGCATGTTTCTGCATGCAAGGGAGTGTCCACAGCAACACAGAATGCAAAAAGCCATAGGCAATTGTTCCTCGACAGTGAATCCAAGCTCTGAACCATATCAATGTAGTTCCGAAGCGTCGCAGCTCTCAAAACTGAGTCCATGTTGCAAAGCATTGTCAGCGTCGGCTCAGTCTGGGTCTCTGAGCTGCTGCCAGGTTTTGATGAGAACTTCCTTCACACCAGATACAGATGGTTCTTCAGAGTTGTCAAGCTCAGAAAAAAACTGATGAAAGTGGAAACCATACAAAATGAGTATATAACGCGAAGAAGCTGACCAGATTTCTCAAAATAGATGCCACAACATGTGACAACAATTGCATGTAAATGGTACCACATGCCAAAATGGTTGCGAGTATGTATATTCTATGCATTTAATACTAATCCAGGATTCATTGAGATGATGGCCAAGTACTCAAGTTCCAGAAATAAATAATGTATTATCATACCAGCCATTAACTGACATAACAGAAATATTTATGATGCTATAGTTGTTAGCTTAATGGCAATTACATTACAAAAAGACTAAGACTGGACTAAATACTACCCCCTATATGTTATAAAAAGGCAAATCAACTTGAAAGCATATTTAAAAATAGATTATGCTATCACAATGGTTGTGATGAGATTGTCCAGGTAAAGCTTTCACTGACGCTTTTTTTCTTCATTCAGAATAAGGATGCAGGCGAAGTGAAATAGCCATATTTGCCCTTCAACTTCCTGTAAAGCTCACTTTTATCAATGAACTATCAAACGGTCCACTCGAGCCCCAGAACTACTTTGTGAGTCAATACAGTCCCTATTCTGATGTTTCAACGTTGCAATGTGGGTCAGGAACTGTTGCACAATGCACATCAAGCTAGCAACTGTAAATCACAAATAGTCCTGGGACTGGACTTGGGCTCGTCCACAGTCCAATTGGATTAAATCATCTGGATCAATTTGGATTGGATCTTATATGGACTTGGATGTCCATGAGCATGAAGTCCAACAGCATCCAGAGTCCAACTGGATTATCAAACACAGTGAACCAGAGAACTGTGGAGGCGGCGCCGGTGACTGGACAACCAGAATTTGTGGCCATGCCCGTCTTCGAGCAGCCACCGCGCCAGCGACGTCGACGAAGCTGGCTGCGGCGGAGACGGCGTCGGCGCTCGAGGCGGGCACCACAGCCAGGGGGGTGGTCAGGCCGGAAGGTGTAAGCATGGCCCCGACGCCGAGGGGGCTTGACGAGAAGACGTCGGCGGAGGGCGCGGAGGTCGGGTTGTTGTCCAGGAGTGGGGCGGGCGAGAACGCCATCAGCGAAGCCGCAGTTGGCACCTTGGCCAGTGGCAGCGAGGCCGAGGCCGTCGTGCGCCGACGCGACTGGGGCAGCACGTCGACGGAAAGAAGCAGCCCGCCCCGCTGCCGCTTCTCGATTGGATTGGACTGGCCGGCGCAGGCGGAGACGGCGTCGGCGCTCGAGGCGGGCACCACAGCCAGGGGGGTGGTCAGGCCGGAAGGTGTAAGCATGGCCCCGACGCCGAGGGGGCTTGACGAGAAGACGTCGGCGGAGGGCGCGGAGGTCGGGTTGTTGTCCAGGAGTGGGGCGGGCGAGAACGCCATCAGCGAAGCCGCAGTTGGCACCTTGGCCAGTGGCAGCGAGGCCGAGGCCGTCGTGCGCCGACGCGACTGGGGCAGCACGTCGACGGAAAGAAGCAGCCCGCCCCGCTGCCGCTTCTCGATTGGATTGGACTGGCCGACGCACACTCAATTGGATTTGGATTTTTTTTAATTGGACTTGATATGGATTTTGCCTTTTGGATTTGGATGTTAAACCAGTCGCAGGTATACCACAAGGCTCGATGGCATCTATTGGGTCACAGTCTTCAGACATCTATTAAGATATAAGTTGTCATCTTGTGTAACAATGGATAGTGGAGCGATGCTGTTTGTAGATGACAAATCATTCTAGGACATAGTTGATGCAGTATGACCAGCGAAAGACATGGAAATATACACTGAACTACATGAAGTGAACTTGAATTAAATTGACCCGAAAATAGAACTCTAGGGACTCAAATGGACACTGATAGTTGAGGGGCTAAAGCCCTGTTTGGATCCTCTAGCCAACTAATTTTAGCCAACTAAAATATTAGCCAGCTAACTTTTTAGCCAACTAATTTTAGGAGGCATCTGTTTGGATCCCTAACTAATATCTCTGGCTTTTGTACTGTTCTTGCCTTTTTTTATGTATTACTTGCCTTTTTTATGACTTTAGTCAATTTTAGTAGCTTTGAGGTGACTAGGGGCTAAAAGTTTAGAAAGGGGTGGGCTAAAAGTTTAGAAGATTTTAGGAGGTCATGTTGGATACAAAGCGAGTAAAATTAGCCAGCTAAAAGTTTAGAAGGTGGATCCAAACAGGGCCTCAGTTGAGTCTCCAGTGGTTATTGAGGGATGCAAATGGCTATTCCGCTACAGTACACTGTCGGTTTGGGGTGAAAACTGACCGGTTTTACTAACCGGACCAGACCGGTAAGTCTGGTTCTTCCGGTTACAGGTCCGATTTGCACCGATTTTGCAAACCCTGATTCCGCCAAGGATGTTTGTATGCTTATGTTCCATCATGACTACGAAGCAATGTATGCGACAGATTAGAAGTCTAGAACAAATGATAAAAAGTCCTAGATCAGCAAAAACTGCCCATTGCCATCTGAACATAGAAACCTCAGAAGAACATATGTTGCCTTTATGAATATAGTTCTGAGGAATAGAAAAGACTTAATAAAACAATACATGGGTACACATGTTGACATTTCTGAATTGGAAACATAAGAAACTGACACAATTACTTGTCTGGTCTCAGAAAAGTTGGTGATAAATGCGTCTTCCCACTCCTTTGATGCACGCAAATCAGAAGAGAACAGTGGTATCTCAGGAATTTCTGGCATATAAGGTGTTTGCACCATTCTAGCTGCATTCAGATCTAACTTGGCCACCTTCACTCTGGGAAATTGTTTAGCTTCCCACCTGAAAAACAACGACAACAGGGCACGGTTAAAGCATTAGTATTTTTACAATGAATTTGTTATATTTAACAAGTAACAACAGGCGTAAAAGGAGAATGCCAAACATGTCTGCTAACGATATGGATCCCACATAATTCTCAGTTATGCTGTTCAAAACCATTTTTTCAAGTCGTTCGATTAATTGTATTAATTGTGACTAATCGTCCTATCACTCGGCTGCACTCAATCAGGGTGGGCGGTGATCACAGTTGAGTCTCCAGTGGTTATTGAGGGATGCAAATGGCTATTCCGCTACAGTACACTGTCGGTTTGGGGTGAAAACTGACCGGTTTTACTAACCGGACCAGACCGGTAAGTCTGGTTCTTCCGGTTACAGGTCCGATTTGCACCGATTTTGCAAACCCTGATTCCGCCAAGGATGTTTGTATGCTTATGTTCCATCATGACTACGAAGCAATGTATGCGACAGATTAGAAGTCTAGAACAAATGATAAAAAGTCCTAGATCAGCAAAAACTGCCCATTGCCATCTGAACATAGAAACCTCAGAAGAACATATGTTGCCTTTATGAATATAGTTCTGAGGAATAGAAAAGACTTAATAAAACAATACATGGGTACACATGTTGACATTTCTGAATTGGAAACATAAGAAACTGACACAATTACTTGTCTGGTCTCAGAAAAGTTGGTGATAAATGCGTCTTCCCACTCCTTTGATGCACGCAAATCAGAAGAGAACAGTGGTATCTCAGGAATTTCTGGCATATAAGGTGTTTGCACCATTCTAGCTGCATTCAGATCTAACTTGGCCACCTTCACTCTGGGAAATTGTTTAGCTTCCCACCTGAAAAACAACGACAACAGGGCACGGTTAAAGCATTAGTATTTTTACAATGAATTTGTTATATTTAACAAGTAACAACAGGCGTAAAAGGAGAATGCCAAACATGTCTGCTAACGATATGGATCCCACATAATTCTCAGTTATGCTGTTCAAAACCATTTTTTCAAGTCGTTCGATTAATTGTATTAATTGTGACTAATCGTCCTATCACTCGGCTGCACTCAATCAGGGTGGGCGGTGATCAGGGCGTTCCGTTCCCTAGCTGTCGGGCTGATCGGTGATTAATCATGATTAAACGTCCATTCTGGTCGCAGACGACCAGGCCAAC
Source organism: Eragrostis tef (assembly GCA_000970635.1). NCBI lineage: Eukaryota > Viridiplantae > Streptophyta > Magnoliopsida > Poales > Poaceae > Eragrostis > Eragrostis tef. Next base: position 11,477 of record LAPY01003782.1, read on the forward strand.
CTGTTTTCCGCCCAGTCTGGAAGAGTTGGGCCAGCCAGTTTGGGCACATTTCGAGGTTGAGAACTGAGCTAACCCAAAACCCACCCCATGCACCTATGTTCCTCTGTCTTCCTCTTTCTCTGTCCGCTGCCGCCCAGCCAGAATGAGGTAGCGATGTGCCCTCCTATCTGATTAAAGATTAAAGAAGATGAGCCCGGCACCGCCGTCCAGACCCCTCTCAGCCGGCACCGCTTTCTCCTCTCAAGCTTGTCGCCGTCACCCTTTCTTCTCTGCTGCAGTGCCGCTGCCACCTTCTCCCAGCTCCAATAATAGATACATACACCTAGTGGTCCTGATCGGTCCCAGGGGAAGCGGATGATCAGGCAACTGATCAGACCGGCCAGTTGCAGCGAACTAATCAACCTAAGTAGACTGATCGGTCCCCTGGCAACCTAAGTCGACTGATCGGTCCCCTGGCGACCACATTTGAAATCATGGGTTCGAAAAATCATACTGCTAATTGGAAGGAACTGAGCCTAGCTCAGTTGGTAAGTGTGTGGGTGTACACTCTGACTGCCCAAGTTCGAGTCCTTTTCGACATGAATTTGGGTTCCTATTTCTTCTTAATTTAAAGTCACCTAGTTCCTCCTAGGTTGTTCAAATTTTTATTTTAACTGCACATTGAACAATTAGTGCAATTTTAGCAATAATTTTGGAGTAGAGCGAAGGGTTTTAAAACCATTTATACCACGGATAATTGGTATCAGAAAACTGATTGATTTACATATTAGCATCCATATGTTGCTGGATCGGGCTTTCGCCCATTGTCCAAGATTCCACACTGCTGGCCACCGTGGGAGTCCGGGCTGTGTCTCAGTCCCAGTGTGGCTGATCATCCAAAAAGACCAGCTAAGCATCATTGGCTTGGTCAGCCTTTACCTGACCAACTACCTAATACTACGCAGGCTCATCAAACAGCGCTTTTGAGCTTTCTTCAGGATTTGGCCCGAACTGTTCGGCAGATTCCCACGCGTTACGCACCCGTTCGCCACTTTGTTCTCAACTATTCCGATTCCAGCAAACGGAGGCCGTTAGGTCAAAGCCGTAGCGCGCGCCCTGTAGTTTTGAAGCAGGGCGAGACAACTTTAGCTAGGAGCCTCTTTTCCTTCTGCCCAGCTCCCCGAAAACAACGTTCGACTTGCATGTGTTAAGCATATAGCTAGCGTTCCTTCTGAGCCAGGATCAAACTCAGATTTTGACTATGATTGGGCCGAACAGTGGTAGAACCTGGTGAACCGGGCCTACTACTAAACATTGATTCTCTCTCCTAACCACTCTTAAATATGTTAAATACACGGAATCGATCAAAAACTACAAGCAAGGGAATCAACTCTTATTGCCGTAAAGGAAAAATAACCCCTTTCCTTTATATATAGTCCGCCAAGGAACAAGTAGCCTTCGCCACCTATTCCTGAATTAAGGGAACGCGAGAAAGATTTCTCTATGTCAATTCAAAACAAAACAAACGGACGACGGAATCCTATAAACGAAATTCTTTTGAGAAGAGCTTGCGCCTTCGTATAACTTCGTATAATCTGACCAACTACCTAATACTACGCAGGCTCATCAAACAGCGTTTTTGAGCTTTCTTCAGGATTTGGCCCAAGCAGCCCAGGTGTCCATGGACTGGCAGGGCCCCATTTTGCCTCACGCAACAAGCCTGGACATGAGCAGTAGCTAGGGCGCAGACCACTGCTGCCATCTCAGTGGACGTGCTGTAGGAGGAGGCCGAGATCCACCTTCAAAGACCCCTTTTCCATCTCACCACTTCTCCACACCATAAGCCATATAGAACTTGTGCACGTAATACTAAGTGCAACCTAACAGAAATACAAAGTATAATCTATCTTTAGTTTATAGTCTATAAAAATATTTACCCTTTCGTATAATTCACCTTTTGGTCTGTGCCATTTAATTAAAGTTTATATATTTATTTGTTCTGCACAGCTAAACTCTCAAGAAAATGTTACAAACAGCAGGTTACCGTGTTTAATAGTGGTTCCATGACTCCACCAGGGTATATTAAAGTCCCATATTTGTAGACAAATACTATAATGATGATGAAGCATTGACAGTCAATTATAGGCTCCCAAAAGAAGGGCCGAGACACCTAATAAGAAGACTAAATACACATATAAGAGGACACCAACATAATGACGGGTGCATTTAGCTCCTTGGAGATGGCAGTCATGCAGCTATTCACCACCAATCGATGGAGATCCAGCAATATAATTGTTTTATACTAATTCCGTTCAAACTATATTGGTGTTTTCTTGGATTATTGTCCACATTTTTGAGGCGTTGTGGCGTCCTGTGGCGTTCTACCCCCGCCACAGCGCCTAGGCGACGCCATATGCACATCCTGGGCGCCACCGTGAGGGGCTGAGTGAGGGCATAGGTGAGAGGAAGATGCAGAGCTAGACTGCTGGCGATTGGAAAAGATGACAAGCTTGGCGTGGAGCAGAGGGACCCGAGCAGGGGAAGGAGGAAGCAGGGTAGTAGAAGCAGCTGGGCGTGGAGCAGAGGGACCTGAGCAGGGGAAGGAGGAAGCAGGGGAGTAGAAGCAGCTGGGCACTTACGAGTTGGCTGAGGAAGAGGCGGAGGTTGGGCCACCATGGCTTGTTAGGTGAGAGACACGACATGGACTGCCACTGCTCCAACAGAGAAGACGAGGCGACGGCGGGGGTTGGCTGCTGCCCAGCGGAGAAGACAGGAGAAGCACGCTGCAGCGCATCAGATTCGCCCCCCGCTGGCGGCCGCACGCTCCAGATCCCGCGGCCTCGCACCGTCTCCTGGTCCCCGGGTATTATTTTTTGATAAGCCTTTTGTTATGCTGCTAGTGCTAGGGGGTAGAGGGCTAAGGGTTTGCCGAGGTACTTCCCTCGGCCGGTGTGTTTGGAAAATAAAATTAGAGGCCCACGTTTTTGAGGTGTTGTGGCGTCCTGTGGCGTTCTACCCCCGCCACAGCGCCTAGGCGTTTATGGCACACACTTAGGCGACGCCATACCCACGCCATGATAATAGCAGATGCGTTATTTTCGTGTATAAAAAGAAAAGGAAAAGAAGAAGAATGAGGAAAGGATTGGCCCAGCTAAGCCCTCCCTCGTCACCTTGTTCACGAGTCACGACCCAGCGCCACCACTCTGTTTCTCCCTCACCCTCTCTCTCGTTCCTGACCCAGCGCCGCCGCAATCCCAAATTGCTCATCGCCGGCTTCCAATTCACATCAAATGATAGCAAAATCGGCAGATCATGTCCTCCTCTTCCCCCCTGTGTCCTCAATTTTAATGGGGATGCACCACGGACTGCACAGCGGCCACCATGACCTACCTTGTCGTCGACGCTCCAGCAACTCCCCTCGGTTTCCCGCAATCTCGCCTCCTCGATTTGATGCTATATGGCGGACTCCACGGGCAGTTGGGCGTCCGTTTCATGCCTAACTGCGCCTAGGCGACGCCCAAAACCATATGGCGGACGCCATACATGAGCTAGTGTGGCGATCCCGACGCCCAGCACTCTGGGACCGCCTTGTCGCCTAGGCGACGACTAGGCCTCGCCTCAAAAACGTGGATTATTGTAATACTTTTGTGTGCGTGCTTGGCAGATTGTATGCTGCAATCTTGTTGTAATAAGGACGGTTGTAGCCTGTTAGGACGTCAAGGTCGGGATGGTGATTTCGGATTTCCATATAAAGATGAAGCCAAAAGTTATTCAGTTTGTACTCTCAAAATCTTAAAACAACCATTTTGGTCATATTGGTACATGCATCCTACACAACATCTTAACATTTTGTGGTGCAGAGGCCAGAAGTTTATTTCCATTTTTCTATCCTTGTATTTTGCTACATAATGTTGGCTTCAAATCAAGCTTCACAAAATGCACTGCTAAGAATTTTTTTCTGATCGAATTGGTAGATTTTCTTTTATCATGTCAGGTAAGTTTCACCTAAATGAACAGCCAACATTTCATTCTGTTTATTGTGCATAATTCTAGAGACATCCTACTAATAAAATATCACTAAACTATAATTCTCATGTGTTGAAATCATAGGGACTAAAGTTAATCACAGGCAACATTGATCTTTCACTAAGATACTCAATATTCCACAAAACAACACTCAACCAACTAAATAGGGAAGATTCACGCCAAGGAAAAAATACATAAAACACATGAAGCAAGAGGATACCACGGTGCTTACATAAGGTAATCAGAGTCTTCTACCAATAGCCACTAGTCAGCATAAATATTGAACATAAAATGCAGGGAAATTCAGGCATCTGTATTTCACATAATTAATAATCAGTAATTCAGTACTAAAGGCATCAGAGGGCAGTACGCAAATAATACCTGACACGACGAAGATACTCAAAGCCATCAAGCGGCTCACCAGACTCGAAATCAGGCTCTCCATCAACTGCAAAGGCAGGCTTCAGGATCCCCTCATACTCATCGTCACTGTCATCTTCATACTCCACATCTTCATCCTGATCAAACGGCTCCTGAACCACTCCATACACCCCAGCAGGGTTATGAACAGCCTCAAATCGATGCTCATCGCGGACCCCCAAATCCACGTTCCTCCACGCCACGTTATCTGCCACATCTGCAGGAACGATCATCACACAACGTCACAATAAGTCGCAAGGAATTCAGCAGCTACATTATTTGACACGAAATATTTAAGTCTCTAACAGAGAATTGCAGAAGGGGCAAGATTGAGGAGCCGTACCCAAGAACCTGAGCGCCGCCGCCGCCTCTTCGTGCCCCTTCCTGACGCCGCCCCCGCCCGCGGCCTTCTTCCCCTTGTTCCACCTCCTATTCCTCGCCTCTTCGATGGCGAGGAGCCCGTCGTACTCGCCGGCGAACCCCGCGGCGGCAAGGGCTGCGTATACCTCGGCCCACAGCTGCGCCTGCAGCCCCGCCGACGGGGAGCACTTGAGCGCCTCAATCTCGGCCCTCGTGTACGCCCTCCTTGACCCAGAGCCGCCTTCACATGCTTCGGCGTCGGCCATGGCGTGGCGGAAGGTTCTGGAAGGTTCGATGGGCGGATGCGGCCGCGGAGGCTTTGGGTTTAAGCGGTTTAAGCTGCGGCGAAGAAGAGGAAAGGAAATGACAGAGAGCAAGCTCGAGGGGTTGAGTCACTATGTCCTCATTTTGCGGGGTGGCAAGCAGAAATCTGATGTTAGGGCTTGATAGGCGTTCGATTGCCAACGAACGGCCAAGATTCGTGTTTTGGCGAAAGAGAGGCGGTATCGTGCAAGGGGATGGATGATGTCGTGATTTGGACCGGCCCAGTTACACGACCGATCGATTTTCCGAATGAATGGGTCTAATTTTGCGACGCGGAATGGAACGGAAGTCACAAAACTAGGCCCATTTCCAAACTGCAAAATGGATTGTGGCGCGGTCGAAAACATTTTTAATCGCAAAGCCGGTCCAAAACAATTGAGTGGGTTAAGCATGCGCGCATGTCAACAATTGTCACGATCGTTTGTGCGTAGAGCCTTTCTGCACCGGCAGCCACAGCCCACCTCGATATGAACTAATGCATTGGTGACTGATGTTCAATAAGCTTTTGATATGAACTATTGCATTTGTAACTGATGGTGCATTTTGCTCAAAAAAAAAAACTGATGGTGCATCATAATTAATTGGTTTACCTAAAAAAATCATAATTAATTGCTGAATTCCTTAAATGTCAGTGGTAAATACTGAGGGATTTTTCTGATTAATTATGGAAAAGTGTTAATGATGAGTACTAATCCCCCCTTTGAATTGCATAGTGGCTTTATTGGTATCAAACTGTCAGTCGGTAGTTATCTTCTTTATTTCCAATTTATGAACAGTCTTGACCTAAAACCTCACTCGCAGATCAATTAATTTGCTCCCCAATTCCCGAGCTCACTTATTATGGTTACTAACTGATTCTAGAGAAAACAACGAGAGCCGTGGAATGTGGATAGCTGCAGCAGCAGCCCTAGCACACGTACTGTCTTGCAACCAGAGCTAAGCTAGCCTGCCAATAAGCTAGAACCCAACAAACAACGGCACGAAAGGGCCATCCTCCAGGCAGCCATGAACCAATCTGCCTGACGTACACTCCCAAATTATGATGATGAAAACTGGAGTGGTGTGTAGGATAAAGTGCCCAGTGAGTTTAACCGAAGCATTAACATGAGAATATTTCAGGTGGAGCTTTCAAACTTCAGCCCAGTACAAAAAAATCTGTAATAATTGAAGGCCTTATGCATCCTTTTGATGCAAAAGGCTTGGATATTACTCTATTTATCTAAAAGGAATGAGAAGTTTAATAGGTATTGATATGGCAGGAACTGTCCGGACGGTCACAGGAATCAGGCAGATTCTGATTATTTCACAATACTACTTCGTTTTATAGATCCTGTATTGCAAATGTATCATTCTAATTTCTTCTCATTTCAAAAGAAAAAGAATTTTTCACTAAAAATGTATTGCTCTCTTTTTCTACAACCAGAGCACGAGCAGGAGCAGCTGCCCTGCTTACCTCCCCTGTTGTACAGAAAGGTGCCAATAAATCAATTAGCCAACAAAAATGCGCATCTGCACATACTTCGTCTACATCGAAAAAGTTGATGTTCCAATAGGATTGATTTGCAACTGTGCATGTGGCGATCACAACGTGCGATTACTATGTTCTTCTTCTTCTTAAAATGCAGAAGGCGTGCACAATTCTCCAACGTTTTCGAGAAAAATAGGATTTCTTAACGTGCTGCCGGCTCTTACGTATTCAGCACAAGATGACAAGAGGGACTAACAGTTGGGAGAAGCACCGTTTAGAATGCAACAGCTGGGAGCGCAAAATGATCAGTCTAGCAGCTTCCAATGCCTCGCATTCGGCAAAGCAGTAAGCTATCCACAATCATGATAAGCGTCCCAGCTTTCATCAACTGGTGGCAGGCAGCAACCAACCTAAGCTAGCATCTGAGATTCGTTCGCAAGCTAGGACAGCTGAAAAGCTCAGCGGTTAGTTACGCAAAAGCACGGAATGCGTTTGTCCGAAGCATGAAGACCAATGCCCAAGAATCTTTGCTTTTGCATTAAGACGCAAAACCTAGGCCATATGAACTGACAAAGCAGATCGCACAGTCACCGGATATCGGTAGGTTGAGTCTTACATGCTTCATTACACAAGCACCTAAAAAGGAATTCTCTAAACCTCAGGGGACCAGAAACTTCTTCCGGTCACAATTTCTCTCTTAGACTGTTTCTTCCACTTCTTCCTTCCTTCTTTTCTTCCCAACCTTCCTTTTTTTCTCCCCGTCGCGCGCCGCCGCCCCGAGCCCGCTCGTCGGCGGCCTCCGCCCCGCACGCCGTCACTGTGTCACACCCGGTTTTAAGGACAAAACCGAATGCTCATCTATATATGTGCCCAGGATCAAATTTCACATATATAGGACAAAGTAAAGTAACACACATAACCATATCATAAATAAATCGTAAAATATTATAATAATTGTCTCAAAGGACTACAAAAATACAACCGCTAGCGGAAGTCTCCATAACACCACAGACAGTCGACCGGGGGCTCCATAAGCTTAGTCTTTACCGTCATTGTCGACGTAGTCCATCTTCACTCTCTGAGCAACATTTAACAAATATAGGAAAAATAGCAAGCGTGATTACATGTGGTACTCCGCAAATGTAGGAAAAGTATGACATGCAAGCTTATATGAAAAAAAAGACTGACATATGATTAATTGCAGAAAAGCACCTATAAATATGAATAAAGCACCTATATTACTAAATGTGCTGACAAACCCCCCAAAGACCAACATGCAACAAGCTCACCAGGTTCCCACCACCTGGCTACCAAGACTCATCGGGTTCCCACCACCCGACTACCAAACCAACCACCATCCAACTAATCATGAATAAGTCCAGGCTTGCTCGTGACCGTGAGCACGGCTGTCAAGACAGTTTTACACTCTGCAGAGGTTGCACCACTTTACCCACAAGTCGTGATTTCGTCACCCGTCGGTGACTAAAACCTCCATTATGCCTCTGCACACTTCTATGATGTGCGGCCAAGAGATCACTACGAGGCCTTTACAAAGCGTCACCAAACCTGCATGCACCCGCTAGGTTTCACCGCTAACAGCATATTGGAGTCCATTTTACCTCCGCTGCAGAAGCCCCCATTGGCGCCACAAG
>LAPY01003783.1:3868-17217 GCA_000970635.1 Eragrostis tef
AACGACTTGGACGCTCTGGACGGCGTGCGCTCCATCGTGCTGAAGCCGTCGGAGTCGCTCGACGAGTCGCGCTTCACGAGGATCGCCGGCGCCGACTTCAACGACGCTGGACTCGGGCTAGATGGTCTGCTCGCCTCGTTCGCGTCCACGGGATTCCAGGGCTCCAACCTCGGCGACGCCATAGACGTCGTCAACCAGATGGTACATCCACGCCCCCTGCTCCCTTTTCCCTCTGGAGTGTATCTGCCTGAGCTCGCGACAGGGTTCACTGTAGCTTGTTGGCGGAACTTTAGCTTGTTTACTAACTGAGCAAGATTGATTCAAACAATTTTAAGCGCAGTGGGGCCTGTTTCTAGAGCGATATGTGGAATGGCTAGCTAATTTCTGTTTTGATTACTTGAATTGTTCCGGAGTGCTTGGGCCAAGTTGTAAGCAAGATGAACACAGCTGACGGTCATCTATTGAAATTTATAATTTTATTGCTGAGTAAGCACAAAAGGATACAGCTAAGCTGTCAGCTCTTTACTGGGCACTGACAGTTCGAAGTTTAAGAAATTAGATAAGGTAGATGGCCATAAAATGGTTAGAACAGTTTGAATATTTTGAATTGCTGAAAATTTTGAATTATATGATGGTAGTTTCATATGGAATAAGCTCATTTTGCTCTTCTCATTTGAATGGTTATTATATATTACTGAACCTTTCTGCTGTGCTTGATTTCACTGAAGTTAGATTGGAGGTTGTCGCATGAGAAGCCACGTGAGGATTGTGATGAAGCTGAACTTGACCCCAAACATAGAGAATCTGTGAAATGCAAGATATTTCTGGGCTTCACTTCAAACCTTGTGTCTTCTGGCATTCGGGATATAATCAGATTTCTGGCTCAGCATCACATGGTGAATCCTCCAACTCCTGTATCACATTTGCAGACTTGATATGAAATGAAGTTTTGATCCCTTTGTTACTTGCTTTGCTTGAAGTATTTCTAGTGTTATTCTTACAATACCAAATGTCTATGCCTACTGCCTAATTTATTTCAATAAAAATGTTCTGTAGGTGGATGTCATTGTTACTACTGCCGGAGGTATAGAGGAGGATCTCATCAAATGCCTTGCTCCAACTTACAGAGGTGACTTTTCTTTACCTGGAGCACTTCTGCGGTCAAAGGGACTGAACCGGATAGGAAATCTGTTGGTGCCGAATGATAACTATTGCAAGTTTGAGAATTGGATCATGCCAATCTTTGACCAGATGTTATTGGAGCAATCTTCTGAGGTAAGTATTTTTATTGTGTCTTCAGATATATACTTTTGTTCTAGTCCGACAAGGTTCTGGTAGAAATCATCCTTATACAATGACTTTTAGAGACAACAAAAATCTAATTTGAATGTGTTGGTGTCTTTCAGTTTGTGGAACGTTTTATATTGTATAAGAATCTAGAACTTCTTTTACAGAGAATCTGACACAGTTAGAAGCAGGAAAGGAAAGCATAACATGGAAGAGATGCACAATCTGGATCCAGAGGATTGTCATGTGCTATTTCTTTGACATGTCACGATAAATAACTAAAAAAATCTAAATCAATTATGAACTTTGATTGACCATGCTTGCATCAGCTTTCTTTCCGTCAGAATGCTTTTCCCTAGCCTTTAGAGTGATGAGTGATGACTGTCTTTCTTTTTCTCTCAAGAAAAAAATGTGTGATCTAGAGCAGCCGGAGAGTGGGATCTTGCCAAACAAAATGTTTGAAGTATGAGCTGTTAGTTCCTGCCGAAGTTGCTGAACATCAATACAGAGAAGGTTACCCCTTACTGTATATTTGATGTTGTGACTTAAGACCAAACTAGATATTCCTCAGTAATAGCTTAACTAACTGTCATTCTCTGTCAAGTGATGGGTCCTGTTATTCTGGATGCAGTATTTGACTGTTTTTTATGCCTTTGTTATGAATATTTTTATTCTTACCTGTAGAACGTCTGGACACCGTCAAAGGTGATAGCTCGTCTTGGCAAAGAGATAAACGATGAAAGTTCCTACCTTTATTGGGCATTCAAGGTATCATGTTTTCTACATTACCTTTTGTTAAGAGTAAGTAAAGAACTGCAGAAACAGAACATTGCGATTCCACTTATGATGTATCACAATTTTGTTGGATAAACAGTATTTTGCTGTTTTGTTGTTTGGAAACAATAAAAGTAATAAAAAGTTAATTGAGTTGTTTGAGCAAGTTATTGTTGTTATTTTACTTTAGCATTTATTGTTCTCCCAGAAATAGTTGTCTTTCCTGTGCTGCTGCTGAAATTTAGTTGCCTTTCCTGCGTTGAACATGCCAATACACTAATTGATGCAGTGTACTTATGTACCTGATATCTATATCCAAACCATTTGTTTTTGAAAGAATGTGGTGACAGCTGAATGTACTTTTGATGTTAGAATATACTCTATTCTATGTACAATGTGCTATACAAGCTAGATTGAATATTTTTAAGATCTTGCTTTCAAGAGCTTCTTTTTTTATGTACATCTTAAACAACAAAGTCACTCTATAGTCTATACTGACCCATCAAAACTTGGCCAGAACAACATTCCTGTCTACTGCCCAGCGCTGACTGATGGATCACTTGGAGACATGTTGTTTTGTCATGCGGTCCGCAATCCTGGTCTTGTAATTGACATTGTACAAGGTATGATTTCCTGTGCTCTGCTTGCCTTTGTTTTCTTATCTCATGCTAAGCTTGAAATCTTTACAGATATACAACTAATGAATGGGGAGGCTATCCACGCAACCCCAAGGAAGACAGGGATCATAGTTCTTGGCGGAGGCCTTCCAAAGCATCATATATGCAATGCCAATATGTTCCGCAATGGTGCAGATTATGCCGTATACATTAACACAGCTCAAGAGTTTGATGGTAGTGATTCTGGAGCACAGCCTGACGAAGCAGTTTCATGGGGGAAGATCAAGGGTTCAGCAAAACCTGTAAAGGTATGTATACCTTCGCAAAGTTTGAGATGCTTTTATTTTGTGTTTTACATTAATCTACTTATACTTCAGTCGGTAAACGCCATGTTGCGTGCATGAACACTTCTGTTGGTTTGTCATGAAGTGATTCTGTCTATATTGACGCACATAATCTCAAGCAAGTCTCCACTTAATAAAACATCTGAACTTACCTTCTTGCACTGAGAATGTTACAGCAATTCATCTGACAGATATAACTGTGCTTTATCTGCTAATAGAAGATTTGAATAATAATCATAATAACACAGGAGCATAATATTGTGCCTAAGAAAACTCTAGGTTTGGTTATTAATCAAATCATCTAATTTGTATCAACATTTGGAAATTCAGGTGCATTGCGACGCTAGTATTGCTTTCCCACTCGTTGTGGCTGCAACATTTGCACGCGAGGTTCACAGCTCCAAACCAACAAACTGAATTTATAGCAGGCCTAAGCCGACCGAATTTTGAACTCTCTAATCATGTTTGGAGCACGCGATTTCCTTCATCCCACAGGGCGCAAGACATTTGTTTCAGAAACCACCATTCTTGGATGTACACCTGATGTTGTAGTAGGCTGGTAAGATTTGTATGTTACAATGGATAGTTTATGGGAATTTGCGACATACATTTTGTTATCCCAGTCATCAGATGATGCCTGACAAGCACACTGAATTGACAAACCTGTATTTATTCATCTGAGTCCTGTTTCTGTGTGTATGCTCTTTTGTGCTGATACCCTGGCGGCAAATTGAGCCGTTGGATCAAATCAAAAGATGTTCAAATCAATTTGCACACGCATTTTGGAGTGGATTTGTATTGGGACGTGTTGCTACTTGCGAGTGGCGTTGTTTGTTTCTTCATGACTCCACAAATAGTCGATGATAGTTGGATGGGAAGATTGGTTCGAGTCATTTTGTCCGCAGCGTAGACAAATAAGTGGGGCGGTTTGAGAGTCCAGTGCTTCAAAATTTGTGGCTGCAAACATCTATCGCACTGCTCCAGTATTGCTTGGTTCCATCCGTAGCTCACGCATAGTAAAAAGATGAGACACAACATCTATCGCACTGCATCACCTGCCAACTGTCAATGTCCTCGATCATGGATAAATTTAATTTTCTTATTTTATACACCACGTGCCAACTTTAGTCGTGCACGCTCATGATATTTGTATCAGTTCTTGTCATTATTTTGCAACTACCATCAATATTTGATTGAATAGTAAGATTTAGTAACAACGTTAGCTTCAAGTAAATCAGTGGTTTCTGATTTGAAAAAGCAAGAAGCCTACCGATCGAGATGTGCTACCAACTCTCTCGCCTCCACCAATAACCAATAAAACGACACGTACGATCGCCTCCTCTATATAGCTAGTGTGTGAGTGAGAGCTCGATCACTCCACTACCAAGCTGGGAGAGGGATCGCATTCGCATCACCATGGAGCTCCTCTTGTACACGGCGTGCCTCATCCTGGCCGCTTGCTCCTACCACCTCCTGGGCCTCTTCGCCGACCGCCGTCGCAACCTTCCCCCGGGCCCTCGGCCCCTGCCTCTCGTCGGCAACCTCCTCTCCCTGGGCGCGCTCCCGCACCGCTCCCTCGCGCGCCTCGCGTCGCGCCACGGCCCGGTCATGACGCTCCGCCTGGGCACGGTGACCACGGTCGTGGCCTCCTCCGCGGGCGCGGCCCGCGAGTTCCTCCACCGCCACGACGCCGCCTTCTCGGGCCGGTTCCTCTTCGACAGCACCCACGTGTTCGCGCACTACGCGCACTCCATGGCCTGGCTCCCGCCCAGCAGCGCGCGGTGGCGCGCGCTCCGCAAGGTGTGCTCCGCGGAGCTCTTCGCGCCGCACCGCCTCGACGCGCACCAGTCGCTCCGCCGGGAGAAGGTGGAGCAGCTCGTGTCCCACGTGGCGCGGCTGTCGTCGCCACCGCGCTCAACCTGCTGTTCTCCACCATCTTCTCCACGGACCTCGCGGACCTCGACGACGACGACGCGCCTCACAATAATTGCGAGTTCAAGGCCGTGCTTGCAGAGGTGAACATGGCCGTCGGGCTGCCGAACCTGTCCGACTTCTTCCCCGAAATCGCGCGGCTGGACCCGCAGGGGCTGAGACGGCGCATCGAGGGCCTTCTCCAGCGACTACATGCCATGATCGACCACCAGATCGAGCGGCGCCTGCGTGAGCGCGCCGCCGGGGAGCCCGCCAAGAAGAACTTCCTGGACGTGTTGCTGGACTACCGCAGCGCTGAGGACGGGCGAGGCTTCCAGCGACAGACGCTCCTCTCACTGATTTCAGTACTCCTCCCGTCCCAAAATTAATTACTCTGTTTTTATATATACTTGATCAGAGTTGAAGTAACTTGAGTTTTATGGTCTTCGATCGATCAGGATTTGTTCAATGCCGGGACAGACACAACTGCAGGGACGGTGGAGTGGGCAATGGCGGAGCTGCTGCTGCATCCATCATCCATGGCGAGGGCTCGTGAGGAGCTCGCGCAAGTACTGGGCTCCAAGCGGGAGATCGAGGAATCCGACATCGGGCAGCTCAAGTACCTGCAAGCCGTCGTGAAGGAGACGTTCCGGCTGCACCCTCCGGCGCCGTTCCTGCTGCCGCACGTGGCCGAGACGACGACCCAGGTCGGAGGCTACACGGTGCCCAAGGGCGCCCGCATCCTCGTGAACGTGTGGGCGATCGGGCACGACGCCGAGGTGTGGCCGGAGCCGGAGAAGTTCGTGCCGGAGAGGTTCTTGGCGGACGACAAGCTGGAGCTGGACTTCCGCGGCCGAGACTTCGAGCTCCTGCCGTTTGGATCCGGGAGGAGGATGTGCCCCGGGATGCCGCTGGCCACTCGCATGGCTCATCTCATGCTCGCGTCCTTGCTGCATCGCTTCCAATGGAGCCTTCCCGCGGATGTCCACAAGAACGGTGGTCTCGACATGACGGAGAGGCTTGGGCTTAACCTCTCCATGGCCACTCCGCTGCAGGCTATAGCAACACCCATTTAAAACGAACTGTGCACTGCAACACTACATGCATGTCTGTACCGGATGTGGTGGTGAGAGTCTTTCTGGAGTCTTTCGACCTTTGTCTTTGATAATAAAAATAATATGTGAATCTTCACATCTGTACAATATGTATCTTTGAACATATACCCGGGGGAAAGTTCTACATACAGGAGTGATGTTCGTTCAGAAGTAAAAGTATAGGCTGACAGACAGAATCAGGACGGTGTTTGAGCATGTGGCAGGCCATTGTTGATCATTTGCAGTACTGATCTTGTACTCAGATTACAACGATGGCTCCATTTCAATCCATCGTTACCCATCATGTGTGAAAGTTTTGCCATGCCTGGTGTGCACCGAGGTTCTATTAAGTACCAATTGTAGTTGCATCACATCGGATCACAATTATATATAAATAGATGAATCAAAGAATTAATAGGACCAGAACATTATGACTTCTTGAATCGCCATGAAAGCAGCACTGAACAAAGCTTCATGGATTAATAAAAAACATGCATATAGCACTTCATCATATTGCATTTTCACGATTCATAACATCTGAATGCTTTGAATAAATAAGCGCTACATTCTGGAACCTCTTCAAAACAAAGTAATTATTCATAAAACGCTGACAGATGCAAGTTCTGCATGGCAATCTCTTCATCAAGCCACAAAATAGCAGCGCTCTTCAAACCTAAGGGATGGTAAGAAAGATCTATGAACCATCAAGCAGCTTGGACTCAAGGCTCTTCTTATCCAGACGTGTCTTGAAAGAAATCTGGATTTCACACTGAGCACCCGGTGCGCGCAGGCGTTTTAACCAGAAGTACTTCTTGCGCAGTTCATGTGCTTCGACTTTCTGTTCCAGAAATTGCTTCTTGACATGCATCGAAAATTGTTCCCTGGACTTCTTATCAATATGAGGTGATCGTAACACGGTGTACAAGGATCGCGATTCAGGTAATCCGATCTTCTTTGCGTTCGGCATAAGCTTTGAAACTTGGTTACTTTGGCTCGCGAAAGATTTCATCACTATGCGTATCTTGGCAGCCATGACTCCACAGCACTGCAGAAAGTTTGTCACTGCAAGCAAATACCTGGACACCTGTAGATGACAAGAACAGCTGTGTCATATAAAATCATGGAGCAAGAGGCAGAACAACAGAAGTAAAAATTCTGGATCAATCTTGAAAACTATCCTAACTGTTGACAGGGTAGGAAATTAATGGTGCTTGTGAATAAATATTGGCCTCAAATATGGTAGCAGAAACAACAGGAAAGGAAACAGATATAGATTCACTTTCTAGATAATGATTCAATGCAGGGACTGTAGCATGCACATTGAGAAGCAATATAATGCTCAATCACGTAATGTTAAAACTGATTTCCTGAACCTGGTTCCAACATGGCTACTTGGATTAAGGTTTGCAGACAGAGTACATGGTGAAGAAACAGGTACTGTTACAACTTTTCTATTGTGCAAAATAAGAAAGACAATAAACAGAAAATATCTTCTTGTTTCTTTTTAGCAATTCCTGGGCAAAGGAGCAATGATACACAACTGATATATGCGCATATCGACAAGTGTTGACCAGTGCATGGCTCAGCCAATTTAGAGGGATCTTTAGTAATAAAGCTCGAGCAACGCTTTTTTTTAATGATAAATTGATAACCATAAACGACAAGAATCAACTGAGAGACAGAGATTTGCTGTTACTGCTAGTAAGAATTAAACGAACCCACTAACTTAAAAAGGCTAAGACCATCACTTAACGATCATCAGCTTTGACTGCACAAAGAATTGCAACAGCCAATGGCCAATAAAACTCTCTGATCACCATGTATCTTCAAAATTCATTCAGTCTTTCAGTAACATTGCAAAATTCCATCACATATATTGCGCCCAAGAAAATTAATTCAGTAAGCCGCAGGCACATTGAGATAAATTCATGCATAGTTTGAGAATTACAAAGCAAACAAAGAGTTGCATCCTGAATTACAAACGCCAGCAGAGAGACCCTCCGAGAGCTCCGCCCCCGAGGTCGCTTGGAACAGCTGCCCGGAAATGGTGGCGTCGCTGCCTGCCTCTTTCGAGTCCAGGAAGAAGAGATGAAAATTCCCCTACCCATCCCCAACCCCCGGCCCCGCCCCCGCGCAGGGATCGACCCATCCCCGCTACATCCAGCCTATATGTGAACTACAAAGGAAGGAGGAGGATTAGAGGATTGGGGAGGAGAGCTCAGCTCTCACCTTCCTCCGAAGCTGGAGGTGGAGGATTCTGGCCGCGAGTGCTGCCCGTGCGCTGGCCGGACGAGACCGAGCCGGGGCTAGGTGCCTGACTCCGCCGTCCTTGCTGCGTCGCTCCTGGGATCTCCGTTTGTGTGGCGGCGGGCTAGGGTAGGAGCTGCGGTTCGTTCGCTCTCCGCCGGCCCTCTGTGCAAGGCCGAAAACGGCCTCAGTCCAACCTCCACGTCTAGGCCCATTAAAGGAAATATGCAGCCCAAAGAGAGCGTAACTCTAGTAATACTTCCGGCTTTTCCTCAAAAGAAAAAAACTTCCTACTTTTTTTTTGATAGGAAAAACTTCCTACTTACCCGGCCTGCTACGCCCAGCCCGTTTTCACCCACCCACTTTGTCCGATCCGGATTCCAGATCCACGTGCGCACAGGCATCGCCCGTTTGAAATGACTTGCCACGCATCGATACGCTTTGCCTGTCTCTTCCCGACGCAACCTGGAACTCGAATTCGCCGCGACGCCGTCGACGCTTTGTTTTATATCTCCCTCGAAATAACTTGGCTTTGTTCGCCAGATCCAGCCCTGGTCCATCAAGGTTCCTGAGGTACGTTTGCTTCTTAAAATTAACACGTCTGTGCCTAAATGTTTGGTGTGGTGTGTGGTGCCAGCTATCTTATTCAAGTTACTTGATAGTACTATAGGTACTCGATGGTTAATGAAACAATATTTCACTTTAGATACAGGAGGTCAAAGTTCTGTATTTTCTTACTGCGAGCATACTGTTATCGTGTGCATACACGTGTGATCACCCCCGATGGTTGCAGAAGCTTATAATATTTGTTAAATTGTCTTTTTGCTCGTTGTGAATACATGATACTAGTCAAATCGCTTTAATTGGTCCTATAGATAATTCATAGACTCTTTGTTCGCCAATCGCTACTATATGCACATGCGTACGCTAATACAGAACATGAGACTGAGTTTTCTACTGCAAAACGTGTTGCTAAAGATGTCTACCTTCACACGTCCGCACGCTCCCGTCCTTTGTGGATCACGATCCTATCGATCGACAGGGTAGTTACTAGTTAGCCTATGGTTAGTTATAGTGCCTTTTACATGTATTATTATTGTTCTTCTCGCACATGTAGGATTCTGATCGTGTTATTTATGTAAAACTTAACTTATTAATCTTATTGTCTCACAAAAAATTTCGTAGGTCATATATTATTACAGGATATCAATGCCTCGAATCGGTGATGCCGAAGCAAATTCTCTAGCCAAAGTCCTTGTTGACCTCCAATATCTTACTGGCTGCATTGCGGTTTGCTTCCTGGAAAGAAAGTACTCCTTGGTAAGAGGTGGACAAGATGTAAACCCACTTTTTGGTCTCGTAGAGCTTGGAGTGGTATTTTTTGGAAGTATGGGTTTTGGAGCAAGCATGCTGTACTTATACTACGATGCCATCGATTCACCCAATGCTCGGCTTCCGCTACGGCCCAGAAGAATATGAGAAGACCCTCTATTGTGGAAATGCCAAATCACGTTCTCTAATTACACTATTGCCAAATCATGCGTTTGGATGCGAGAAGCGCACAAATGACGGTACTTTGATTAATGTTAGCCTTCAAGAATGTCGAGTGATTTCACAACCATTATCGAATGATATTTTGGTTAATGTTAGCGTTCAAAGATGTCGAGTGATTTCACAATAACCATTATATATCGAATGACGTGTGAATTATCTGTTCCTATCCTTTTTTTTTCCCCAATGTAACCTTTTTGTGGGAAGCATTATCTAGCAACGACCCTGTCGATTCTTCAGATTACAGGTACAGATTTTCCATGTTGCTTATATACGCAATCATGGCAAGCAACAACTTTCGTTCCCTTGTGAGTGTAATTTTTATACTATGGTAAAATGACAGTGGAGTTTTTTTTATAAAGTTTTTTTTTTTTAAAAAAAAGACAGTGGAGTAACATGAGAACACATTTCGGGTCGTACTCACCTCGTCCAAATGGTCGAGTGGCCCATCAAACCCGACCGACATCATCGAGGCCCTGGAGAAGCCCACCTAGCCCCATATCTGAGCTTCGCTGGTTCGCTCTCTCCTGTCCAAAAGACATGCGGGGCCCACATCCACGTCGGATTCTGCCATGCAGCCGTCGCTACTTGGTTGGAGTCTGCCTCCTTGAAAAACAATAAGTATATCGTAGAGGCTCAAGTTCAAATCAAAACCCTCGTTGTCGTGCAAAAGTTCAAATCAAATCCACCTAGACACGTTCACATGCGTGAAAATAGAAATCAAAGGAAACTAAACAAATTAAGGAAGGAGCATTACCAATGCTTTTGTTAGGGCTCGTGCTTTGCAAGTACTCGCGTGCAACTGTGCAAGCGTTAAACAGGCGCCAGCGGAAAATCAAAGACCGCTGCGAAAATAAAAAAACCAGCACTTGTGCCCCAAAAAAGAAAAAGAATAAGGCCAACGCAAGGCTCATGCAAAAACATCGCAAACGGAAAAATTTGGACGTGCCAGGATTCAAACACCGACCTGACAGGCCTTTCGTTAGGTTCAAAGGTGGTAACCAAATGGGCTGAGGAAGACTAAAAATTGTAGTTTCTTGCTGCACATAATTCACGAGAAATCACATTAAGATTGATCTGTTGTAAAGCAAATATCCTTTCCTTAGAGGAATAAAACTATGTTCCCAAAAGACATGAGAACAACACACAGTACTGAAAATATCAGTTGCCACTACAATTTTACATCCGGCCTTCTTTGTCAGAACTCAGAAAGTGGCAATTATGCACCACACTGATCAGGAGCAGAACAAACACACACGAAGGATATACTTGCAGCCAATATTCTCAGTCTATAACTTGCAATTCCTCTCTGTACACCTTCAGTAACGAGTTTCAGTAGAGACACAAGCAAAGCCACGAATGCAACAGAGTGGACCAAGTGGACACCGATGCGCAGAACCGAGTTCAGGACACATGACTGAAGACATGTAAAGAGAACTAAGCTACTTCCGTTGTCCTAATTCAAGCATTCCAAGAGAACATGCAGAATTCGTAGGATGTCACTTTTGAAAAATGTCCAAAGCACTGGAGTCTGGGGCTGTCCATTTGTCAGGAGACCTTGCTGATCTTCACTCTGCTCCATTCAGCTAGCTGTTCATAACACATGACAGACAGAAACTCAGGAAAGATGATCGTAACCATTTCTTGAAACAGGATTACTAGATTACCATGCATGACTGAAATATTCAATGGCTGATTCGATTAACAATTTTGAAAGAGCATTCAGATTAATCATACAGTTAACACAGTTTTCAGGAACATTCAGATGAGTCATAGAGTCAGAACATGTTGCAAGAACATTTCGATTTATCATACAACTGAGGAAGTTTTGAAGAACATTCAGATCAAGACAGTACACAATTAGCCAATGCTGCAAGAAGGTCTCTCACACGGTAAGTAGAACATTTCAGAATAAAACGTTTTGCATCAACATTCAGACCCCCCTCCCATACCGTTCATGCAGGATTCAGGAAAATTCAGATTAGTCATACAGTTCACACAAGTTGCAGTAGAACATTCAGAAACAATTCAATTCAGAAATACAGTTTGGGCAGCCAAACGCAATTCTCGCAGACACATTCGCCTCCTGGGTCTCCTACGAATCTAATTACAGAACAAGTGCAAGACCTCGCGCCACAACACAGTAACAGTCAAGAGCCCGGTGAGGAAGTTCAATGCCTAATCACTAGTTCACTACTCCATCATATCGGACGATGCAAAAACGCAGGAATAGTTCAGGACCGCATGCAAGGAGGCCTAATCGACCACTAGACAATGCAGGAAGGACGCGAGAAAGGCATGGAATCGATCGAACGCGCAACCAGGAAGCCAGCCAAGGATCGTAGCAGTAGGAAGTACCTGGGAGGGAGGACGGTGCTGCCGTTGTCCCCCGAGGTGGCGGTCTGGACGACGAAGCCGCGCCCCCGCCACCTGCTGATGGCCTGCCAGTAGCCACAGCTTACCCTGAGCTCGGCGGCCCNCGGCCCGCCATTGATCTCGCCACCGCACTGGAGCTTGGCGACGCTCATCTCGCTTCCGTCGTGCTCGGCGTCGAATCCGTGGCAGGCCACGAGCAGGCCGATGGCGATGCCTCCCATCCAGGGCTTCCCCCACGCGGTGACGCCGCCGATGCGGCTTGGAACTGCAAGTCGCGGCGGCGCCCTCGTCGACGCGGCGACGTTGAAGTAGTACGTCCCGGGGTCGTGGCGGATGAGGCCGTCCGCGCCTCTCCCTCCTCCATTTCCGCCATCACCATGACTCCCGCCGCCGTCATCACCAGGAGGCAGGACCTGTGCCGCCCGCGCCATCTCCTCCCGACAGGACGTAACAACCCAGGATGCCGCCGATAACGCAGACACCTATGGTGGCCGCGCGGAGCCAGTTGAAGCTGACGCGGTCGACGACTCCATCGGTGAAGGTCCTGACGGAGTCGAAGCGGAGCGAAGGCGGAGGCAGGATAGGAGGCGGAAGAGGACGGGGAGGCCGAGGGGGCTCGCCGCGCTCCCGAACCCACTTGGAGACGTACTCGACGCGGCGGCCGAGATCCTCCGCGTCCTGGAGGCTCTTCCCGCGGATGAAGTGCCGGTAGATGGACCAAGCTACGCCGCGTCCACGCTTCGCCAACTTGGCGGGCTCCTCCACCTCCTCCGGGAAGGCACTCCGGAGCTCGTGGAGTAGCCAAGCGCCCGCGGCGGCGGCGTATCGGCGCAGGAGGTTGACGTCGACGTCGGGAAATCTGGAGCAGAGCTCCAGGAAGATCCTCCTTCCCGCCGCCGCGGCTGCGCGGCGGAGGTCCTCCATGACGAGGAGAGTTGCCCGGAGCACCATCTCCAAGCAGCTCTCCGGCGACCTTCCTCGACTCCGCCGCCCTGACGCTCTCGCGCTTCTCTTCTCTTCTCTTCCTTCTCCGGCACACCACCTCTCTTCTCGCTCGACTAAGCCGAGCGCCGAGCGCGTGGGGTCCATATTTTATAGAGGCGCCGCGGCACGTCGGAGACGACGGCGAGCGGTCGGCCTCCGCCGTG
>LAPY01003783.1:20627-31937 GCA_000970635.1 Eragrostis tef
CCTGACTTGACTATGGTGTTTCAATGCAAAGCATAAACATCAGAATCCAACCCAACTTTGAATGGATATCACCAATCGATCCACTAGCTCAGCACTGGCTGGACAAGCATCCTGGCTACGCCTCTGGTCAGGAGCGGAGCTACATATATAAAATCATTGGTGTCACCTCACACGATGATTGCCTGAAAAAAAAAATAATGAAGAATCAGGGTTAATGACTGTTCACAAGGATGCTGACCTCGTCGGCCAAAGTTGCTGACACCGGTGACCTCGCGAAGCTTCACCCTTTGCACTGCGTGTGGTGGGCAGACCTCGCGAAGCTGCCGTCGATAGGCGTCACTGACGATGTTGCCTTCGACAGGCGAGTCGATCGGGAAAGCGGTTGGACGCACGAGCGGGCAGCAACATGTAGACGCGGCGCTGAGATGCCATGCTGTTAGTTTTCGTGGGTGCGGCCTTGGCCGTGCGTGGGAACCGAGGCGCAACGTCACTTCAGCGACGGCGGCTCGGCCCCACACCTCACCGCACCGGCCCACGTACACGGTCGCGGCCACGTTGGTGACCGGAAACATTTTTGATACGGCTGCCTTGCAGCGCAAGTTTGAAGCTGTCCCGTTGCCGGCCGTTGGATAGACGATGTTGCTGCTAACCCCGTGATCGGCCGCGGTTTGAGGCTGCACAAACCTTACCGATTTTACGAAAAAAGAAATCCTGAAAGGGTGGCGGTGGATGGCGAAACTCCAGTCGGGGGCGCGTTGTTGCACACTTGCATTCACGCTATCCAGCCGAGCATCAAAGGGAAAACGGTTTTCACAGTCTCACAGAGTTTGTTTGGGCGCCAGCTGGCCCACGTAAGAGTCCAGCCAGACGCTAGCAACTGTCTGTTACAAGCGGGCCCCATTGACTACGCGCGCGCCGAGGCGTCAGTTACAGGGGCAGGCGGGGGCCCCCCGTTCTGTATCATTCAGCCGTATATTTGCAAACGGGACTATCATGGAATGGTGATCGAGTAGCGAAGACATGCAATACTTCTTTTTTTTTTCCCCCCGAGGGAAGACATGTAATACTTCAGTAGTTTAACATTTGTGTAGGACCTGCAAGATGATCAAAGTATAATAGTAGCATGCATGTACGAGAGGACGCCGAACCACTACGAGCAGATAGATCGCGGTAAAGATCGGAGCATGACGACGCGCGCAGGTCCACGGTCGACAAGTTGCCTAAGCAGCGCACAATGCATCCCATCTCGACGGAGCGGCAATATGGAAGCATGCAAGAAACCGACACGAGCTAGGGAAGCGAAGACCGGCTACGTAGCCAGCCGCGCGCGGTGGTGTGGTGGATGCATGGCGCGAAGGGTCGTCTTCGGGGAAGAGGAAGGCCCTCGATCAGGTGAGTGGCTGAGTGCTAGCTGTGGCGGCGTGGCGCGTGCTGCCGAAGAAGTTGGCGCGGTGGCGTGATAAGCCAAACTCATGTACAGGAGTGTTGTTTATGACGGCGAACAGCGAAGTACCGCACGATCGTCGACAAGGCGTGCCCACCGTTGCAAGCAGCACAGCACGCCGCCGTTAACGAGGGCGGCGGCGTGGATCGATCTGCCTGTCTCGCAGCGCTCCAATGTTCGCCTCGACGCCAGCGGCATGGGATGGGAGCACGAAACCAACACGACACGAGGGAGCTACACGCACGAAAGGCAAAGACGGGTGACGTCGCCGCGGCGTTGGCTGATGAGGCACGAGGGGTCGTCGGGGAAGAGCAAGCCGTCCGAGGTGCTAGTGCTGCTGAAGAAGTTGTCCAAGCCGGCGCAGTGGCGCACGACGAACGTATATTGGAGAAGTTTGCCGCGTCGTTACGTACGGGTGACATCGGTGGGGTCGTGGTGGTGGAAGGCCGGCCGCGCGGGGCGTCGGGGAGGTTCCGGATGACGTAAGCCATGTATGAGCCGAGCCGCGCAAGGCGTGGGTTGAACGGTCAACTCAATCCAAGACTCCATCTGATGCAGCCCCAAAATAACGAAACAGACCGTGCCAGATGGGGGTTATTAGATCGCACAACTTAACGGCCCAAACCAGATACTCAATCGGAACAAACAGAGAGCAGCGTCGCCGAGTCGCTAGCTTTTCCTCCCCGATCCCAGCGGAAGCGGGGAGTTCCTTGTCCTCGCCGTACGTAGGTGAGCTCCCTCGGCCTGCTCCGGCATAGATCGGCGGCGACGTTGTCAAGTAAGTTGTGGTGTTGTGTCCACTGTGGTGGTTTAAGGGTGGCATATTAACCGTTGGCAACAGTGGGGACTCTTTAACTTTGGATATAGAGTAGATGAGGCGTTTTGATGTTTGACTGTTTTCCCTTGTTTTGATGCTGCTTGCCTTGATTTTTTTTTTTGAATATAGCGGTTCTGTTTTCTGCATTGTTTATTTACTTGCTTATTATCGAGTAGTAGTAGATCTATTCTACATATATTGACTCTGAGTATTCCTTTGTTAATTAGTACAAGGGAGGACCGGGACAGTACTTCAAGCAAGGCTAGAGGCAATTCACTGCAGGTACATTTGATTTGCTTCCGTAACATTTGATTGGCATAAAAAGCTGATCTGTATTTGAATCTACTAATGTTGTCTCATGTTTCTATACTTCTCTTTTGATCAGACCTCTAGCAATTTTGAGCCTAAGTTCATATTTTAATACACATATAATCAGACTCATTGGGGGGATGCATGTATGAGTAATTGTTGGAAACGCTAGTGGTCTTAGGGCCTATAAACATCCTTCAAACTTTATGATTCGTGACACCCACGACATGGACTCAAGAATATACTAATTGCTATTCTTCGCACTACTATTTCCATGGTGTGCTGAACATTACCTGTTTCTTTTCTCCTATTTTTTGCTACCGCAAGTTTCAGCTGGCAGGTTTTGGTTCTGTTGGATGTCTATCTGTGATTCTGTGCTAGTATGAATGTATTGCTTCTAAAAGTTTCCAACTATTTGTTGATATTTATTGTCAAAGCCTAAATGTTTTGCATATGAGCTTATGAAGTTTTGACACTTTAATTAGTTCGACTGAAAGTGTGTTCTCTCGAGTTTAGATCCTGAAGAGTTCTATAGTCTTTTTTGAATGAACTGGAGGGGCAAGCCCCTACAGATTATATATTGATAAAAATGAAAGAAGTCATACAGAAAACAGGAAAAAAACGAAAAGAAACTAGTAAGATAAGAAAGAAAACAGTACAACAAAAAAAAGGAAACTAAGGCTATAAATGCTATTCTGTTCGGGCTTCAATCCAGTCTTGTAATCTTTGCTTGTGTCTGTTTTTAGCTCTAATCTGGACCAGCCTCATTTCCTTGAGAAAGTACTTTTTGCAATCTTGTACCGTGGGGTCAATGTTGTTGAAAATCCATCCATTTCTGGTTACCCAAATGCTCCAGCACATCATAATGATAATATCCATGTAGAAAGGGAGTACTATTCTTCTTTTTAGCCATTTGATGATGGTACTGACTCTCATGTTCTGCGGTATGTTGGATTCCAATTGCTTGTCAGCACGCCCTTGCAAAATTGCATTTGACAAATAGATGCCTCCGAGTCTCTTCTTTTTGCAAGATGCAAAGCTCACAGGTGTAGTCATCCAAGTGCTGTGCTTTCTCCTTAATAAACCTCTCACATTCAATCTGTCTCTCAACAGTAGCCAAATGAAAACCTTATGTTTAGGCTGACAATTGCTTTTCCATAGCCATTTGTAGGCAGGGTGAGTAGGCCAGCTTCCAATCATCATTTTATATGCCTTTGCTGCTGAGAATTGCTGGGTTCCCCACATGTAAGACCAGATGTCTTTCCCCTCATGTAGTTGGATTTGTTGTGTGATGTGAAGTATTTCCTGTAGTTGGTCATAAGCCTGTACAATTAGAGGAAGGTGAAACAGGGCATTTGCATTATTTTGGGTGATGAAGTCATGCAAAGTAATCTTCTGTTTTCTAGTGAAGGAGTATAACTCAGGAAACTGCATTTTCATTCGGGCTTTGAACCAGCCATCTTCCCAAAAGAGAATTGTTCGGCCATCCATAATAGTTGGTGTTGCTATGCCTTTGTATAAGTCTAGCAGCTTTGTTATATCCTTCCACCAAAATGATCCTTTCCTTTGAGCTCCAGGCAGTTTACCATTCTGATAATAGTTTTCCCAAATTAGTTTGACCCAAGGGACATCCATTTGATTGAAGAACTTATGCAAGTGTTTCATGAGCAAGGCATCATTTTGAGTTCTCAGCTTCTTCACCCCTAGTTCCCCTTGTTCTTTGGGTAGAGTTACCAGGTTCCATGCTGCCAGAGGTGGTTTTTTGGCATTGATGTCAGAGCCTCTCCAAATTAGGTGTCTCCTGTATGTGTCAAGTAGTTCTACTATTGTAACTGGAACCTTCATGGAGCACATGATGTATGTTGTCACTGAGGTGAGAACACTATTGGCCATTTCAATTTTAGCAGCCATGGTGAGGAATTGTGAGCAGTAGACTAATCTTCTCTCTATGTTCCCTGCTAGTGGCATGAGGTCATGTACAGTTGGCTTTGTGGTTCCCATTGGAAGGCCTAGATATGTAAAAGGCATTTGTCCTTCCTGGCAATTAAAAGTCCTGGCCAGTATATCACTTTTATCTTCACTCAAGTTAATAGGGATCATTAGAGACTTGTTGTAATTCACCTTAAGCCCTGTTGAGTCTGCAAAAGTATTGACTAATGCCTTGAGTGCTATCAATTGTCGAGGGCAGGCTTCCATAATGAGTAAGGTATCATCAGCATATCGTATCACTGGGAAGTCAGTCCCACCTGTTTGGATTGGAAGCTTAAGTAGACCTTGATCCTTGGCCTTATTGAGGATGGACTGAAGTAAATCAGCAGCTAGCACAAATAGCAGTGGTGAGAGGGGGTCTCCCTGTCTTACCCCCCTTTTAACAGTGAAAAACTTTTCCAGGTACACCATTTAACAAGACTGCTCAGGTACCTGAATCAAGTATCATTTTTATCCATTGTTGCCATTTTGCACAGAAACCTTTGTGCTGTAGAATAACTTGGTGTTCAATTTTGTCAAAGGCTTTTTCGAAGTCTACTTTTAGCAGAATCAATTCCTTCTTGGATTGGCGACAAATGTGTAGGTATTCAAAGGCCCATGCTAAACAATCTTGGATTGATCTTGATTTGATGAAACCATACTGGTTGTTATGAATAATCCCTAATATGACAGTTTGTAGCCTATTAGCGAGAAGTTTGGTTATGAGCTTCAGGGAGGAGTTGAGTAGTGATATAGGCCTGAAATCACCCACTTTCGTAGGGTGATCTGTTTTAGGTATCAGAGTCACAAAGGAACCATTTATACTTCTCATACAGACACCCCCTTAGAAAATGCCTAGCAGAGGTCATAAATGTCTTGTTTGATTATTGGCCAGCATTTCTTGATGAAGTCACCATTGAAGTCATCTAGACTAGGTGACTTATTGTGAGGCAACTCAGCTACGATTGCATCAATCTCTTCAGTAGTAAAAGGATCACCAAGCCAGGTTAGATCATCAGAGGCATTTATGAGTTGGTCCAGTTGGAAGTGCATTGTGGTTGCTTCAGAGGTTCCAATTCGATCTTTAAAAGCTTCCCATATGATATTTGCTTTCTCTTCATGCAATGAGTGTTCAGTTCCATCTTCTGTGGTGAGGGACATGATGATGTTGTGTCTGTGTTTGATCGTGGCCCTTGCGTGAAAGAATTCAGTGGTAGCATCACCGAACTTGACCCATTTTACTGTCCCTCTCTGCTGCCAATAGATTTTATGCCTGTGCAATAAGGAAGATAGGTGTTGTTGCAGTAAGTCTTTAAAGTTCCATTCATGAAGGGCTAGGTCCCTTGCTTCCTCAAATAGATCCAACATGGAAATAAGTTGCTTTGTGTTGTTGATTGTTTCAGTCAGGTTTGAGATTTGTTTCTTCCATGTCTTGAGTACCCTCCTCAAGTTCTTGAATTTGGCCATTAATCGTTTTGCCTTGTCAGCTGCATTAATTGGGATGGCCCAAGCATGTTGCACTATGTTCATAAAATCATCATGTTCCATCCAAAAGTTTTCAAAGCGAAATATACTTGCTTTTGGCAGATTAGTTGTGATTGAAATCAAGCATGGCACATGATCTGACGTGTCTCTTGACAGAGGTGTGACTAGGGTACCCGGGTATGAATTGGTCCAGCAAGATGAGGTGAAGAACCAATCTAGTCTCTCCAGCAGAGGATTGGATTGTTTGTTGGACCAGGTAAATTTTCTGCCTTTTAAAGGAAGTTCTACTAGACCTAGACTGCTAATAGCTGCATTGAAGTCGACCATTTCATCAACATTACCGCCAGGTTTGTTTCTATCTGCCGGAGATCTTAGCAGGTTAAAATCTCCTAGTATCATCGAGTCCATATCTTCGGGCATCTCTATATTAGACATCCAGTGTAAGAATTCAGGCTTCCTTTGCGGTGTGGATGGCCCATAAACATTGGTCAGAATCCAAGTAACCCCTGACATTGTTGAGGTGAATTCAACTGAGAGTCCAAAGTCATTAATAAAAGAGAGAATGCCATGAAATCTAGAACTCTTCCATATCGTGATACAACCCCCTCATGCACCAACAGAAGGTAAGTATTCAAAAGCATCAAATGCAGCAGGGCAAAACTTCTTGATAAAAGTCAGAACAAAATGCTCCCTCTTTGTTTCTTGCAGACAAATAATGTCACATTGTGATTCCCCAATTTTGCTTCTAATAAAATCCCATTTCTTATCAGAATTAAGACCCCTTAGAATTCAGTGGTAGCATCACCGAACTTGACCCATTTTACTGTCCCTCTCTGCTGCCAATAGATTTTATGCCTGTGCAATAAGGAAGATAGGTGTTGTTGCAGTAAGTCTTTAAAGTTCCATTCATGAAGGGCTAGGTCCCTTGCTTCCTCAAATAGATCCAACATGGAAATAAGTTGCTTTGTGTTGTTGATTGTTTCAGTCAGGTTTGAGATTTGTTTCTTCCATGTCTTGAGTACCCTCCTCAAGTTCTTGAATTTGGCCATTAATCGTTTTGCCTTGTCAGCTGCATTAATTGGGATGGCCCAAGCATGTTGCACTATGTTCATAAAATCATCATGTTCCATCCAAAAGTTTTCAAAGCGAAATATACTTGCTTTTGGCAGATTAGTTGTGATTGAAATCAAGCATGGCACATGATCTGACGTGTCTCTTGACAGAGGTGTGACTAGGGTACCCGGGTATGAATTGGTCCAGCAAGATGAGGTGAAGAACCAATCTAGTCTCTCCAGCAGAGGATTGGATTGTTTGTTGGACCAGGTAAATTTTCTGCCTTTTAAAGGAAGTTCTACTAGACCTAGACTGCTAATAGCTGCATTGAAGTCGACCATTTCATCAACATTACCGCCAGGTTTGTTTCTATCTGCCGGAGATCTTAGCAGGTTAAAATCTCCTAGTATCATCGAGTCCATATCTTCGGGCATCTCTATATTAGACATCCAGTGTAAGAATTCAGGCTTCCTTTGCGGTGTGGATGGCCCATAAACATTGGTCAGAATCCAAGTAACCCCTGACATTGTTGAGGTGAATTCAACTGAGAGTCCAAAGTCATTAATAAAAGAGAGAATGCCATGAAATCTAGAACTCTTCCATATCGTGATACAACCCCCTCATGCACCAACAGAAGGTAAGTATTCAAAAGCATCAAATGCAGCAGGGCAAAACTTCTTGATAAAAGTCAGAACAAAATGCTCCCTCTTTGTTTCTTGCAGACAAATAATGTCACATTGTGATTCCCCAATTTTGCTTCTAATAAAATCCCATTTCTTATCAGAATTAAGACCCCTTATATTTCAGCATAAAACTTTCCATTCCCTCTTGCCATTCCTTTGTGAATTATCCATTAATTAACCCAGTAGTTAATCGAGCCATCCCTTGTGACCAGCACAAGGGGATATATGTGCCCATTCTTCCATGACAGTATGCCAATTTCGAAAAAACCCCAGTCCATTACTGGATTCTGGACCAGTGAGTCCACTGGCTTTGGGACCAGAGAAGGGTCTTGGCAAGGCTTTGAGAAGTAATCAACAATAAAACCCCAGTAATAAGGAAGTTTAATTTCCACTAAATAAACCCACTGATAGTTCCAACCAAGTAACGATAACTTAGTACTTGAGTTTGCTAGCCAGCAATTAACGGATTCACTACTTAATAAATAAAAGATGCAATTAAAAAAGAACCCCATCCATTCACTTGTTCTTCTTGGAGGTTGTATCTTCACTGGTCTTCTTGTTCTTGTTCTTGGTCTCCTTCTTCCTCAGGGTAGAAGGTTCTTCATCTTGACTATTGTCTTCCTTCACCATGTTACTGCCTGGCTTGGTCTTCTTTCCAATAGTTGCCTTGGTCTTCTTCTTCTTGGACAGTGAAGCATCAGAGAGGATGTCTGGTTTCATCTGTGCAAAAGTGGTACCCAAGTTCTTGATGAGATTAGAGGACTGCACTGGTGGTGCATTTGTGCAGGCTAACAGTTCCTGTCAGAACAGGAATCTCTCTTGAAGTCCTGATTCTTGGCTTTAATTCTAGCACTTCTCCTGACTTCAGTTTCTATCATGGGGCCCTGGCATTGAAGGTTAACCTTGGGGAGAGGTTCAGTCTGAGCTTGCTTGCCCTTGTTCTTTGAAGGTGGAGGAGTATAAACCTGTTCTTCATCTTCCAGACTCTGCAGTGTGCATTTTGGAGTCGCATCTTGAGGGCAGGTTAGGGGCAACTGAAAGAGAAAGAACTCCCAGGCCTTAGAAGTTAGAAAATTCTTGGCCCAGCTGAAGTGTGTTGGATTCAGCAGCATAGTAGAAAAGAAAGCGAGCCATTCAGCTGGTATGGTGACTTTGGGTTCCTGATTACCCATTGGGCTGAAGTGTCTGGCCCATGACCTGTAGATATCATCATGTATTGACACCTTCCTAGAGTTTCTGGCAGTGATCACTGGATCCACATCAGTTGGCTGAAGCAGTACCATGCCTACCTGCAGGTTGTTCACAAACTGTGGACCTTGCTGTCGAGGCAGTTGTTGTTCTGCTTGCTGCTGTTGATTCAGTAGTAGCAGTGGATGTTGGGGAGGGGGTTGAATGGGCTGCAGCATCTCCTCTAGTTCCTGCCCAACAGGAAATTCAGGAACCAAATCTTGCATGTTAAGGTCCTGAGGTAGAATATTGAGCTGCTGTAGATGGTTTTGCTGTAGAAATTGGAGAGCCATCCCTTCATGCACATTAAGATCCTGACCAACATTCACTGAGGAGTCAGATAAAAGTGGCTGCTGGGACACATTGATGCTGATTTGAGCCACATTGTCATGATATGGCTCATTGTTATCTTCCTCCATCAGCATGTTAACAAAGTCATTCATTTCAATAAAGCCATCATCTAGCTCCTCTCCTTCAGCTTGAGCAGGCAGTTCTGGAGCTATGTTCAGGTCAACCATCATATCAGCTTCATTTTGCTCCAGTGCCTCTACCGGTGGGTCTTGTTGGTTCTGTTGTTCTGGTTCAGGTTCTTCCTGGTGTACCTCTACTGGCTGGTCCTGCTGCATGATGACTTCCTGTTGCATGCCTTCCATGTCTTCCTGAGGCTGGTTCAGGTCAAACTCCTGCATGTTATCAGCAGGATTGAGCCCTGCAGCTGGAGCAGCATCAGGATCCTGCTGATCAGGCCATTCCTCCCAATTGTCATTGGCATTCCCATCATTTTGATTCTGATTGGCATCATGAATTGGTTGCCAGGGGAGAGGTCCTTCCTGTCCAAAGCCATAGTAATCATATGCCGGTCCATCAGGCCCAAAATCAAAATTTTCAGGCACTGGATCTTCATCAGCTAGCTGTCCACTGAGGTTCTATTGCTAGATGACCTCACATTGAACAGTCCAAGAACGGCCATAGAAACCCTCAGCATCCGTCACGACAATCCATTGAGGCACTTTATGCAGATCTAGAACACGTGCCTTAACAATGATCCTAGCCAGCTTTGTCTTATCATCCTCCCAGTGAATCACCCTCCCAAAAGAGGAGATAGCATTCTGAATACAATGAGAGTGCCAATAGTCTAAGGGAAAGCCCATCAACATAAGCCAGCATTCCCTGTTAACCTCTAGAGCCTTACTGTTTCTGTCCTCATTGTGCTTGACCAAATTAAATCGGAGCCCCCCACGATCATGCGGACTAGTCTGAACCAGATTATCTCTATCATAGATATATTCAAAACGAACCAAAGCCTAGCCAAAAGGATATGGCTGAATCTCCCTAACCCTAACCCTCTTGTAGTGAGTGATGAAATCATGAATCACCTCATGGATGTTGCCGAAGCTGACTGGACCTTGGGGCATCTGCTCGATGGTGATAATAGCATAGTCTTCATGCTGGGATTGCGGGCGGCACATGACTGATCGCACCATCGGGTCCCTTCCTGCAATCGCTGTGCGATTGAAGCCTGGCGGGAGGAAGGGGTCCGGATCCGCCCGGCGAAATGCCATATCGTCGGTCACTTGCACTTCCAACTCTGGTGAGCTCGTATGAGGATTCTCGCCGGGCGACTGGGTGGAAGGGTGAGGGTTTGTGCTTTATGGGGCTATTTCTGTGCTTTTGATGCCGAGGTGGAGATCAGTGCAGAGAAAAGGAGCGGAAGGGGCACGGTGGCGCGGCTCTTGGCCTTCCGGGAGTTTTGTTACCCAAGGTAACTCAGTCGCTGGGTCAAATTTAGCACTGGCCCCATTAGTCGGTTGCTGGAGCTTGGTAAACCAGTTTGTCCCCCAATCTCTTCCAGTGTGCTTCCAAAGGTGTCAAACGTTTGGAATTTTGGTACAAACCCGGATCTTTCTGGTGGGCCATTATAGTAGTAGGCCGTGTGTCCTTCCCCAGAACAAAGCCTACATCTGATCCTATTGCGGCAAGAAGCCCGCTGGTGTCCAGAACTGAGGCACCTACTGCAGATAATTATACTTGGGCCAACCTCTTTCTCGTGACCTTGACCCATCAGGTTAGAGTGGAACGCACGCTTCTTTTTTTTTTTTGAAACGAACCGGCACAAGATAGTGCCAATTTCATTAACTAAAGAAGGAATAAATACAAGTAGCCATAGAAGGCCACATACACGGGAAAAAAAAACATAGCAACAACACCGGCCGGTTGGATTGGGACATCAACACAGCCATAGACAACTCCACGCTCAAAGCCACACGCCGCACCACCACAAAACTCAGGAGAGAGCCGGCAAGTAGCCTCACCACTAGCGCCGT
>LAPY01003784.1:13704-27676 GCA_000970635.1 Eragrostis tef
GCCTTGCCCCCCCCCCCCGACTAGCACAAATTTGCACTAAACAACAGTAAATCAGGCACTATTCACTCAAATTTTAGCTTAATTAGTGAAGCTGCCCCCCCTTGACTGTTGGCTGAAGCTCCAGCAGTACGTGCTGAACAATCTCTTAAAGGATAGAATGTCAAGCCCGGTATTAATTAACTAATTCATCCAGTTGATATTCCTAGAGTTTGCACTCATAGAATTTATGTTTTGTGTATCCATCGTTTGTTTCTTTTTGAACTTTAGATATAAAGAGACAGTTAAAGAACAAAGACGTTTCCCCCTTAAAATACTTGGACAAGTGGGATTTGAGATCAGGGCCGGTCCCTGATATTTTGGGGGCCGACGGGGAATCTAAATGCTGGGGGCCTTTTTTATAAAAAATAAAAAATTTCAAACACACACTATTTTTCATCTCTCTATAACATTAATTAATGTGTAGCAAAAAATGCCTTCCCTTGTCTTCCTTAAGATATAAACGGTTTCCTTCTCCCCCCCAAAAAAACAAAGATTTCCTTCTCTTATGGGCCCCTTCTCAACTAATCTGTTTCTAGCTTTTCTTTTCATGATCACTTACATTGCCATCATCCTCATCATTATTGTTAACATTATATACTGTCGGGACGGGCCTTTTATATCAATATAAGTTTGTTCCCTCCACAGTAACTATCGTCAAGTCATCTGGGGTTTCTTGAAGGGTTCCTGTTACTCTTAACGAATTTATTCATGGCTACTCTTTGTGATTCTATGAACTCATCTGATCGTTCCTTTTTTTCCGCCACCTCATGCATCATTTTCTACACAACATGATCTTTCTAAAAAAATTGTAAAAAACATAAATTGATCAAATCAATTAAGTGATATCGATCATGCCTTTCGGATTGAGGAATTTGGGGGCATATCATACGTACCTCGAAACCTATTCAGATCAGCGCATAGAACGGTGATGCCGACAACGCAGAGGTCACGGGGCATAGGAACGGCCGACTGCAGCAGCAGGAAGCATGAGCAAAAAAACATGTGGCAACCGTCACGTCCGTTGTCATGGATCAGCGTTGCGACGGCTTGAGCCTGCGCCATGCATTGCAGGCGCCACAAGGTGCGATGCTTAAGGGCAGGCCAATTGCTATTGCCACATTGGACTACTAACTGTGATCGATGAGCCTACTGGACTGTAGATGATGATGGCCCGATGAGCCCATCAAGTTGGAGTTTTTGCTGAATAAATCCTATATATATCAATTTATCATATGTATACATAACAGATACCACAGAGTGGTTTCCTAAAAAAAAATAAAAAGGATACCACAGAGTGGGGGTCCTCAAAATCGGGGGCCTAGGGCGGCCGCCCGGCTGGGCCCCCTTTAGGGCCCTGTTTGAGATGATTCTTATGCATTGAACCAGGAGTCGTAACTATATTTCCAATTTTGGTCTTTAAAAAGTTCAAAAATCGTGTGAGTTCTCACGTTGATGGGGTTGATTCTAATGTACTACTAGAAGTCTAGAACTGCATGCTTTTTGCCTTGGAAGCCATTCTCGGTCCTTTAATTTGCACCTATACAATCCTAGCATGCAAAGCTTCCATGTGTCCATAGAAAATCACAGTGAAAGTTAATTTAGAGCATGTAAAATAGCTTTTACCTTGTTTCATTTATCGTTATCAGATCAGTAATTGGCAATAAAAATGTCGCATAAACAATGTGTGTGTCTTAGAGTTGCAAGCAAGAGGAGTGGGCTTCGAAAGACATATTTGCCGCATAGCTGCTTAGTATGGTGGTGGACCGTTGGCACCTCTCATTCGCTTGCGTAGCCCATGATGCAGCCCACGAGGCGAAGCGCGTCCGGTTTTTGAGCCCACTGTCACTCGGCGCAGATGGATCCATTCGTGCTCTGCTTTAGCGGCCTCCTGACTGGCTGAATCGTATCCATCTCGCAAGCTGCCAAGAACGCACGCATCAAGCCTAGACCCTCGCGCTCTCGATCGAGAGAGGGAGGAGGGACCGTGCCGAGGACGCACACGCGGATACAACAAGAAGAAGATGCCCTCGGCTAGAGTGCAGCTCGGCGAATAAAAATCGTTATCCTTGCGCTCACATGCTCCACCACCTCCTAGCTAGTAGTAGTACGTCCTCCTGCGATGCGAGCAACCTGTGATCCTCCAATGGCAGCCATGCTGCTGCATCCGGTCCACATGATCTCAGCGTCACACACTTCGAGCTGAGCCGCGCGCTTGTACTGACTGACCGATCGGGACACTGCTCTGCTGGGTAGAGTACTCTTGGCCTTATTATTGTGATCCCCTGCACATGCCGTTCTTGACTCTTGTCTTCCCCTCCCTACTAAATCAGTGACCGCGGCCTCGGGGCTCACATGGCGGCAATGGAGGGGTACCGGCAGAAGCAGCAGCGTCGTCATCAGTGTGTCGTCTCTCTTCTCCGAGTCCTCTTCGTTCTCCTCTTCTGCTGCCGGCGGTCGGCGGGCTCCGGTAGTGAGCAGGACGGCGACCGGGTGGCGTTCCTCCCCGGGCAGCCGCGGAGGCCACCGGTGTCGCAGTTCTCCGGGTACGTCACCGTGAACCAACGCAACGGGAGAGCGCTGTTCTACTGGTTCTTTGAGGCGCAGTCGTCGCCGGCGAACAAGCCGCTCCTGCTCTGGCTTAATGGAGGTTGCTGCTTATTCCTTCGTATCCTGTTCTTTTCTTTTTGGGAAACAAAAATTGGTTCAATGCAGAAAGAATGACAAAGCAAAGAACTACTCTAGTGGTGTCCTTTATGTTCGGTTCATTGTTAGTTCTGCTGCCATAATTTGCAACGAACAGTAGCATTGATCATAGAGAGATTTGTGAAGCAGAGTAGCACTGTTTTCTTCCATTTCATAATCCTTTTGTTGGTTTGTTTCATCCATTTCATCTAGAGTTATATCCTTCTTTGCTCAACTATAATTACTAAATATATCTTTTCCTGCTATTCTGTCTGCATTATTCATGAAAAAATCATGTGGTTACATTTTTGTCCAACATTCAGGGCCTGGTTGCTCATCAGTTGGGTATGGAGCTGCGTCTGAGCTGGGACCTCTCAGAGTTACCAGACAAGGAGCAGGGCTCGAGTTCAACAAGTTCGCGTGGAACAAAGGTGCCTGCAACCGTTGCAATTATGCTGTCAACTTCATCGCAATTTTCTCAAGCAAAAGCCTAGTTATTGCTGTATTTTGTTCTTGTCATCAGAGGCCAACTTGCTGTTCTTGGAGTCTCCGGTTGGGGTTGGATTCTCCTACACCAACACGTCCTCTGACCTTACCAAACTGGATGACACTTTCGTAGGTAACTTGGGTATTCTACACGGATTTTGTGTTCAGTTCATGACCCATTCAAAACTTTTACGATGTACGTTTTCAGTTCACTTTATTTTTCTTCCTTTTTTTTAGCTGAAGATGCATACAACTTCCTCGTAAATTGGTTCAAGAGGTTTCCACAGTACAAGGACCGTGCGTTTTATATCTCCGGAGAGAGCTATGCAGGTAATTCATAACATAAACAACGTAGCTCTTCATGGTCCTCAATAAACAAAAACTGTTCTCTGATCCTGACGAGATAGAAGATAAGTGTTCTGGAGACCTCTTTCTTCTATAATTTCAGTATCTTGTTGATCAAAATTAGGAAACATTTTGAGTTGGAAGTTCAGTAAATATGTCTTTCAGAACTCCAACTTTGATCACTTCTAAATTAGATTTGTATTTGTAACTGTAAATAAGTTTAGTGATAAAAAATTGGTAGGCGCCGCGGTACTCCTATTTGTAACTGTAAACCAACACGTAGCCATTAAAACAGCTTAATGCTTTACTCCTAAGTGTAGTTATCCCCATATTGATAAACCACTTTGAGTGTGCCTAGTATGTTCACATACTCATTTTAAGGTACTTATAAGACAACGACACGAAAAAAGTGTAAAGGAAAAGTACTCAGCTAATATAACACTCCAACGTACACCATTCTGGATTTTTTTAGAATAGGGAATTTATTCCTCCTCTGTAAGATGTGTTACATATGTAGTCATTCATTACAAAGCAGCTAGTAGAAAAAAAAAACAACACCAAACTATCCAGCTATGCTGGAGGTGCACCAAACAATCCAACTACACCTTTCTTTAGCCACCATCGCAAAAGGCTACGGGTTGATGCCGAAACCCTGAACAACGTCTTCATGAAGGAAAATGACACTCTAAGACACCATCCCTGGTGACTTGGACAAAGGATTTCTCCATGACTGGCACCACCCCACCTCATTTGCATCATAGCAAGCCACCACCATCTTTCCGCATAAGCCAACAACCATCTTTCCGCTGCGGCAACACGGTTCTTCATCATTCAAAAGGTGGATCTCAATAGGGTGTAAACGATCATGCCGTGACCCAAACTCCACCTCGCGCAAGATGGTATCCGTCGCTGCCCCACTCCGGTAGTATGATCACATTCTCCATGTATATTACCGTTTGTTCACTTGCAAAAGAAAAAAAATGTAAATACCCTTCGTATGTCAACATACTCTCTAGCTTGTGAGATATGAATGTTGGAGTAATTACTCCTAGGAATACATACTGGGCACCTGGACATGTGTTTTTATAGTGTTGATATTGGCCTCCTAAGTCCTAAATATAGTCCATTGGTATGTATAACTGTTAACTCCATTGGTATGTATAACTGTTAACTCTAATGTTTATATGTTAACTTAACTACACAAAAAGTTTTGGAAGCAGAACCACTATATAACTAAATAAAAAGCAGCCACAAGAGAAAAACTTCATTACTGCAGGTTCCAGATTCCTTTCTTTTCATCTAACGAAAAGGAGCTTCAGATTCCTTAATGCCGAGTCCACTCAACGATTGGAGCCGAGTCATTAGCAATATAGAACGTCTATCAGCTTACTGACATCTCCACTAGCCATGATATATCTGAGATCGCCCCCGATTCCTTTCCTCTGTTGCCTTGCGCCAAAGCTGCAACAAAGGCATTCCTATATCCAAAACATATGTAATTTTTTTTGTGCAGAAACTCAAGGAGAATTTTTAATTGATGCAGGTCACTATGTTCCTCAGCTTGCTGAACTTGTCTATGACAAGAACAAAGATAGGACCAACACATACATCAATCTTAAAGGTTTTATAGTAAGAACTTAAATAGAAAGCATCCTTTGACTATTTAATTCGTCAATAGTTCTGGATTTTGCCTTGTTGGTTGATATGACATTGATATGGTACTTAACAAGTGGACAAAAAATGGTGGAAAAGTGATTAACTGTTCTTGTCATAATGTATTTGGGTCAGTAAGACCTAAGAGAAACTTCTACCCAAGTAGCACTTCTTCGCAACTATCTGCATTTCCTGAAAACAGTTCATATAATTGTGAAATTCTACTTCTAATGGGGAAACGGTGTGATGTTTTCGATTTTTGTGAAGTAATTTAAGAAATTTTGTGTAACATTCTGTTGCTCAATGTAGGTTGGTAATCCACTGACTGACGATTACTACGACTCAAAAGGGCTCGCAGAATATGCTTGGAGCCACGCAATAGTATCAGATGAAATTTATGAGCGCATCAAAAAGGTGTGTAATTTCAAGGTTTCAAATTGGACAGATGACTGTGATAAAGTCATGAACATTGTATTTGAACAATACCATGAGATCGACATTTACAACATCTATGCACCGAGGTGCAATCTTGCTCAATCAGCAGTAGCACCATCTGTTGATCAAGTACTTGCAACTAATGATCAGGTGAGGCACAGTTAGTTCAAACTCTAGCTTTGATTTCTGAAGTTCTGACGCCTTTTCTTTTACATGGTAGGAGCATTTTAGGAGGAGGGTTAGGATGTTCTCAGGATACGACGCATGTTACTCGTCATATGCTGAGAACTACTTCAATAGGGCAGATGTGCAGAGAGCATTTCATGCAAATGACAGGGGAGTGCTCCATCGAAAATGGGAAGTTTGCAGGTGAATCAGTCTCAAATTGTTATGCTTAAGAACTTTGCACTGGTATATAGATTATTTTTTAATTCAAAATGCAACAAAGCAGTAATACCAACAGAAAAACAAGGTTTTCCGACATAATTTCTAGATAAATTCGCTCAGTGAGGCTGTAATCTGAGTTTAAATTCGTTTTTGTTCATGTAACATGCAGTGATTCAATTCTAAGGTCATACAATTTTTCGGTACTCTCCATCCTACCAATCTACTCCAAACTCATAAAAGCAGGACTGAGAGTATGGCTCTACAGGTATATGCTCCATATTAATCGTTTTCTACTTCTCCTATCTATCCATATCCGTGTACAGACATTTCCTTTGAAATGTTCCTGCAACCTTTCCTCAATCTATATTTCGCTACATAAAGGGAACAATTTATTTCTTAGTGCCATGGACTCAATGGTAATTCTATCAATGCAGTGGAGATGCAGACGGTAGGGTCCCTGTGATTGGGTCACGGTATTGTGTGGAAGCCCTTGGTCTGCCTATCAAGACACAGTGGCAACCTTGGTACCTGAACAAACAGGTAAGAGGCTCTGCACCATGTTTAAATAAAAATGCAACAAAGCAGTAATACCAACAGAAACAAGGTTTCCCGATATAATTTCTAGAGAAATTGGCTCGGTGAGGCTGTAATGTGAGTTTAAATTCGTTTTTGTTTTCATGTATCATGCAGTGATTCAATTCTGAGGTCATACAATTTTTCGGTACTCTCCATCCTACCAATCTACTCCAAACTCATAAAAGCAGGACTGAGAGTATGGCTCTACAGGTATATGCTCCATGTTAATCGTTTTCTAGTTCTATCTATCCATATCTGTGTACAGACATTTTTCCTTTGAAATGTTCCTGCAACCTTTCCTCGGTCTATATTTCGCTAAAAGGGAACAATTTATTTCTGCAACATAAAAATTGTGGTCCAAACTACAAATAGATGTTATTTTAGTGCCATGGACTCAATGATAATTCTATCAATGCAGTGGAGATGCAGACGGTAGGGTCCCTGTGATTGGGTCACGGTATTGTGTGGAAGCCCTTGGTCTGCCTATCAAGACACAGTGGCAACCTTGGTACCTGAACAAACAGGTAAGAGGCTCTGGACCATAAACTTATACCTTCAGTGGTTACGATTCATACTGTTATTTTAGTTAGGCCCCTACTGTAAATATGTGTTACAGGGTCACTGACGTGGACGATATGTGTGTAATTGTAGGTTGCTGGAAGATTTGTGGAGTACCATGGCATGACAATGGTGACAATAAGGGGAGCTGGCCACTTGGTGCCCCTCAACAAGCCTGAAGAAGGGCTTGCGCTGATTGACACGTTCCTTCTAGGTAAACAGCTTCCCACACGGAGATGACACAGAATTTGACATTAAATTAAGGTCATTTATGCCAAAAAATGTTCAAGGATTGGAACACTTGATGACAAGTGGGGAACAATCAAAACATGCTGAAAGATACATATCATTTCAGAAAGAAAGAAGAATTGTGACTTGAGACCGTCATATGGAACAATATTTGCAGCTACATTCTGCATGTCCCGAAAGCTGCCTCGAAATTTTCTTATGACCAGGACATTGCAAATTTATGGGTTCTCAAGTCTCAAGTGCTTCATTAATTTGTAGCTTTCTCGCAAAAAAGAAAATGTAGTTTTGGCCCTGTATAGTTTACAGTCTATCAGTAATACAAGTATATCTTGAATACTGAGGCTCAAATATCCCTTTTTCCCAAACAATGAAAAGATGAACCACAACTGCATATGGACCAAACCTTTCATGAAAATTTGACCTTAACCTGGAATCTACTTTACATGAACAACGTAGCAAAATTTTTATTTCTGTTGGTTGTAAAATTGTTACATATAGATCTTTCACTGCAGAATGTGTTGTTACCTCGATCTTAATATCAGTTATTCCCTCACACACTTTCTCATTTTGCAAATTTCATTCTGGTAGTAGCCAATAGCCAATCAGTGGTTTCTTTTAGGAAGTTGTCTGCCTGAAAGGAATGAACTGATTATCACAAATGCCTCTGCTGGTTTGTCTTGAGGCACATCATGGCCTGCTCCTCTGACAGTGGCCATGGTCAGCCCTTCATACTCAACAAACCTTCCAGCAACCTATATAATATTATGTAAAATCATAATAACATCAAATGAACTGAAACAGGTTGCCACGGAGAAATATGGGAATTCGGTACATGTAATAAGATGGCCAACCTGATCTTTTAGGTACCATGGTTGCCACTGTGACTTGACAGGAAGGCCTAGTGCTTCGACCCAGTAGCGGGATCCAATGACCGGAACCCTACCGTCCACGTCTCCACTGTAACAATGCAAAATAAAACGTAGAACCTAATAAGACAATGGGCCGGCTGTGGATACAATACTGACGTCTAAGGAATTCAGTAAACCAGCAAATTCAAGGGCAGATTGAGATGGTTTTGAAATCGACAAATAAAAATACAACTTAGATAGTTCAACTGTTTCTGATTTCTCATGATACTGCTAGTCTGCTACTGTGTTAAAAAGTAAACAAGTAAAGGGTAGGAGCCAAACCTGTAGACCCAAATTCTTAGTCCAGCCATCACAAGCTTAGAGTAAATGGGCCGAACAGAAAAGATGCTGATATCGTAGTTGTCAAAAATTGAGTAACTGCAGCGAAATGTACACAAATAACTAATAAGCTATCATGTCTATAATCCCAATAGTATGGCCAATAGTATGGGTAGAAAGGAAGTGCATGCGAAATATATGCCACCTGCAGATACTCCATCTTCTGTCCTTGATCCATCCACTGACATTGGCATGAAGCGACTTCTGTACATCCATCCTGTTCAAGTAATCTTCAATGTGGCTTGAGTAACACGGATCGTATCCCGAGTACATCCTTAATCTATTGAACTTCTTCTGAATCATATAAATTCAGTTGCCTTAAGTCACGTTTTTCATTTCATCATATTGACATACGTATTTCCCACTAACGAGACAAGTTATTGAACATTGGACTTACCTTGGCATTCGTTTCTACCGTGCTGACAGAACTAGACGAATGTGCTGATTCATCAGCATTGCACTTAGGTGCGTATACATTGAAGATATCAATCTTATGGTACTGTGTGTATACAAGGTTCATTGCATAGGCACATTCATTGGTAAAGTAGGAGAGCCTGAAGTCGCAAACATTTTTGACATGCTCGTAAATTTGATCTGAGATCACCGAGTGGCTCCAAGCAAAGTCCACTAGACCCTTTTCATCATAGTACTCATCAGTTATTGCGTTGCCAACCTATCCAAGAAAGGCGAGTATTAGTGATTAAATAGGATTCTACTAGTATGTTGCACATTTGAAAACACAAAAGTTCTTATTTTTTTATTCAATATATCAACAATTCTTGCAAATAAAATGCTTTCCTATGATAATCCCAAAGAAAACATACTTTCTCCATATGGACTCCGTAAGGTCCAAGGTTAAGTTTTCATTTAATACAAGAACTGTTGAATGAATGGAGACTCCACTATTACAATATTGTTGCACGCATATTTTATACAGACCAAAATAATGGCCAGAATTCTCTCAAACTACTGGCTAGTATTTTTGTTCCAGTTTTGGAATTTGATTTACTAATTGGTGTTTTATTCTATGGAAGGAAGTTATCGAACTGGTTAATCCGTTAGTCCTAATTTAGTCATAATTGTTCGCCAGATTAA
The DNA here is from genome assembly GCA_000970635.1 of Eragrostis tef. Lineage (NCBI taxonomy): Eukaryota > Viridiplantae > Streptophyta > Magnoliopsida > Poales > Poaceae > Eragrostis > Eragrostis tef. The sequence continues at coordinate 23,457 of LAPY01003784.1, forward strand.
TAAACAATAGATTAATCAGATTACTAATGCAACCTTAAGAAATAATTACTAGTCCACCACTCTTTTTCCAAAATTGCCCTCGACTTAACAAAATACTAGACAATAGTGGGTGGGTAGAATATAACAAATCTACACCATTGGATTAAAATATTGTTCAGTAGTTTTGAAGAAATACTGACCATTATTTTGAATTGTAAAACTGCCCTCACATATATATTAGAATTTTCTTTTCTTAAAGTAAATGGGTTTGTAAGTGCTCACAATAAATCCTTTTAAATTGATTTGCTGATTGCTTTCAAGATGTTTGTTGCCCTCGTATACCACTTCGGCAAGCTGCGGAACATAATGGCCTGTTGCATAAAAGATAGTCAGTGTCTTAATCATATTGTCGATTTGTTTACATATGTTGACAGATTGGTTGTTGCGGGTTGCCTCTAAATCCTGATATGTGTTTGTTTGTGATTAGTAATAGTATAACCACAATACTTAAATATGATTACTTTTTCACCTAGATTTTGTTGGATCAGCCTCTGTCTACTCTTTGACCCTTAATATATACAGTAGTTAGTTTTCTGTCCCTTTTTTCACAACAAACAAAAAGAAGTATTCGAATAATTAAGGCAAACTTTTTCTTGAACAGAATAGTATCCGACAACTTGGTTGAGAACCTAAGGGAGGCGGTAGTGGGATACTAGTATTTGCGTGGACCGAAGACTGCAGAGAATAGGACCTGCATGTATCGAGGCTAAACCTTTTGACTAGATAATAGTGGACAGTGGAAAGATAGGATTTATTCCTGTTCCGCGTGCTTATTACACTACTGATCATTGAAAAAAGGTGAAAGGTGGTATCCTTTTGTTGTGGGCTTATTCAGTCTTGCAATTTCTGTGTTGGGAGAAAGGGAGCTGTCTGCCCACTTACCTGCATAGCTCTCTCCTGATATGTAGAAGTCATTGCTCTTGTACAGAGGAAACTTATTGAACCAATTCACTAAGAAGTTATATGTGTCCTCGGCTGCATCATTTCAACATTTCGGTTAGCAAATAGAGTAGCATAAACTGGACTTTCATTTCATTCAAAATTTCAAGAGATGAAGGTCAGTACCAACAAAGCGATCATTGAGCTTGTCTAGGTCAGAGGTAGTATTTGTGTATGAGAAGCCAACGCCAACAGGAGACTCCAGGAACAGCAAATTGGCCCCTGGGACCAAGGAAACCAATAAAGAGTAAATTGTTCTTATCTTCTTTTGGATTATTTTATTATGAGACAAAATGATACAAAACGGTTACAGCTGAAGTTACAGGCGTAGAAGAATATGGAAGAATTTCTGAAACTACACTGAAGATCATGTTGACTTTATGAATGAATCAAAACAACATTTAGCAGCAAACACCAATCGACGGACATACATTCAGGATTGATTTGGATGACTTCTTTACGAAAACATGACAGAGAACTGCACAGTTCTGCACGGAGATGAAATGAAATATTACAGTTTCTATACATTCTAGATTGCGCTCACCCAAACCTTCATGCGCTCGACGAAAGATACAACCTAAACCCATGAAGGTTTTATTCTCAATATAAATATCGATAAAGTTTGTACTAACCAGTGACAAAAGAAAATATATGGATGTAGTAACAGGAAGAGGCTTTGTTGCTGCGGCTGCTTTGATGTAACAGATCATTTATGCAGTAATGGAATTGAAAAAAAAAACAGAGAGACAGATGAAACCAGCGGACCTCTGTTCCATGAAAATTTATTGAGCTCCAAACCGGTCCCATTGCCATTGACCAAAAGAGGCCCCAGTTCAGAAGCTGCTCCATAGCCCACAGATGAGCAACCAGGCCCTGGATGACAAACCAAAAGTCAGTTAAACGACTTGTATAAGAAGACCAATGAACTTGTCGGTAAACAGACCATTGGTCGACAAAATAAATAGATTATATAAGTCGTTCGTCATTGATCATGGATTTACGTATTACAGCACTGAAAAGGTAAGAAAATTATATGTAAGAACAGAGGCTGTTTGTTTGCTACCTGAGTACTCATAACTCATTGTGCATGGCAACTCATGAAGAAATTAAAAGAAACGGTCCTTGAAAATGACAATGAAAACAGACAGGGATGAACAAGCTAGACGAGCCAAGTAGTCACAACCTCCATTGAGCCAGAGCAGGAGTGGCTTATATACAGTAGTTAGTTTTCTGTCCCTTTTTTCACAACAAACAAAAAGAAGTATTCGAATAATTAAGGCAAACTTTTTCTTGAACAGAATAGTATCCGACAACTTGGTTGAGAACCTAAGGGAGGCGGTAGTGGGATACTAGTATTTGCGTGGACCGAAGACTGCAGAGAATAGGACCTGCATGTATCGAGGCTAAACCTTTTGACTAGATAATAGTGGACAGTGGAAAGATAGGATTTATTCCTGTTCCGCGTGCTTATTACACTACTGATCATTGAAAAAAGGTGAAAGGTGGTATCCTTTTGTTGTGGGCTTATTCAGTCTTGCAATTTCTGTGTTGGGAGAAAGGGAGCTGTCTGCCCACTTACCTGCATAGCTCTCTCCTGATATGTAGAAGTCATTGCTCTTGTACAGAGGAAACTTATTGAACCAATTCACTAAGAAGTTATATGTGTCCTCGGCTGCATCATTTCAACATTTCGGTTAGCAAATAGAGTAGCATAAACTGGACTTTCATTTCATTCAAAATTTCAAGAGATGAAGGTCAGTACCAACAAAGCGATCATTGAGCTTGTCTAGGTCAGAGGTAGTATTTGTGTATGAGAAGCCAACGCCAACAGGAGACTCCAGGAACAGCAAATTGGCCTCTGAGACCAAGGAAACCAATAATGAGTGTCTTCTTTTGGAATGTGCGGTGCATGTATTTTATTATGAGATAAAACGGTTTACAGCTGAGGTTAATTACAGGCGTAGAATAATATGAAAGAATTTCTGAAACTACACTGAAGATCATGTTGACTTTATGAATGAATCAAAACAACATTTAGCAGCAAACACCAATCGACGGACATACATTCAGGATTGATTTGGATGACTTCTTTACGAAAACATGACAGAGAACTGCACAGTTCTGCACGGAGATGAAATGAAATATTACAGTTTCTATACATTCTAGATTGCGCTCACCCAAACCTTCATGCGCTCGACGAAAGATACAACCTAAACCCATGAAGGTTTTATTCTCAATATAAATATCGATAAAGTTTGTACTAACCAGTGACAAAAGAAAATATATGGATGTAGTAACAGGAAGAGGCTTTGTTGCTGCGGCTGCTTTGATGTAACAGATCATTTATGCAGTAATGGAATTGAAAAAAAAAACAGAGAGACAGATGAAACCAGCGGACCTCTGTTCCATGAAAATTTATTGAGCTCCAAACCGGTCCCATTGCCATTGACCAAAAGAGGCCCCAGTTCAGAAGCTGCTCCATAGCCCACAGATGAGCAACCAGGCCCTGGATGACAAACCAAAAGTCAGTTAAACGACTTGTATAAGAAGACCAATGAACTTGTCGGTAAACAGACCATTGGTCGACAAAATAAATAGATTATATAAGTCGTTCGTCATTGATCATGGATTTACGTATTACAGCACTGAAAAGGTAAGAAAATTATATGTAAGAACAGAGGCTGTTTGTTTGCTACCTGAGTACTCATAACTCATTGTGCATGGCAACTCATGAAGAAATTAAAAGAAACGGTCCTTGAAAATGACAATGAAAACAGACAGGGATGAACAAGCTAGACGAGCCAAGTAGTCACAACCTCCATTGAGCCAGAGCAGGAGTGGCTTCTGCGCCGGCGACGCCTGCGCCTCAAAGAACCAGTAGAAGAGCGCCCTGCCGTTGCTCTCGTTCACGGTGACGTACCCAGCGAACTGCGACACCGGTGGTCTCCTCGGCTGCCCGGGGAGGAACGCCACCCGGTCGCCGTTCTTCTCGTCTCGCGCGGCGATCGCCTCCGGCAGCAATGAGAAAGCAACCAAGGCGGCAGCGAAGAGCCGCCGGTGCCTCGTCGTCGGTGCAGAGGAGGTCATGGAGCTCTCTGTTCTGCTCTGACTTCTGTGACAGACAGAGAGAGTGCAGAGCTCTGTGCGTGTCCAGTGTACACACCACCACCAAGCAGCACACAATGTGTGGCAGATGATGATGTTGCTGCATGGCTCGCACCATCTATAGCAAGGTGCAACTC